>RDPX01000082.1:1990568-2050722 GCA_003991215.1 Morbakka virulenta | reverse complement strand
ATATATATATATGTATATATATATATATATATATATATATATAGATATATATATATATATATATATATATATATATATATATATATATATATATATATATATAGATATATATAAAGATGGAACTGGCTGATAAAATGACAATAATGGGACAGTCCATACATGAACAATCCACACCACAACACAAAGGGCAACACAAAGGACAACACAAAGGACAACACAAAGGGCAACACAAAGGACAACACAAAGGACAACACAACGAAAAAAAAAATATACATACAAGAATGAACTATCCGCAGAGAGAAAGAAAAATAACGATGTATGAAGGATAGAACTATGGTGAAGCGTGATGAAGAATGTAAAATGATAGATGACCAAGAATAATGATTAAGATGATGATAATGACTAAGAATAAAGTAGATTTCATGGATCATCAGTCGATTACAATGTCAACCATATATATAAAATGTATATTCAAACGATCAGCGGTACAAAACTTGAAAGTCGCAAAGCTGCTATTAAAACGTTCATTTAGGTTCATAGCTATTTCGCTGGCACTCGACTGGACCAAAGGCACGAGAATAAGAAAGCTGAAAGCAAGTGTGTTTTTCACTCAATAATGAAAATAAAGAAACAATCAAGAAAGCCGCCATTTTTGTGATAGGCAGAGAAAAACCCATCACTCTTGGTGATTGGCTGTTTAAAAAAGTGTAAACAAAAATATACTTTTGTTTGCAAAGAGGAGTTGATGAAAATTGAATATGAATTGCCTCTAATGACCCAACATAAAAGGTGGAACAAGCTCAGCCAATTATTTTGAACTGATTTATCTCGAAAATGGAATACTACAAACAGTGCGTTCCCAGTCCAATAGTTTAACTGGAGGTTTGTCGCTGTCGGTTACCCAGCTAACTTCAAAGACAGAACTGCAGAAATTCAGAAGTGCAATGGGACTTGCAGAAAAGCTCGCGACATTGGCCAGTGTGGTGTCGACAGCACAATATACCATACGCAGAAAGCTCCTGAAGAAATTAATCTCTTTGTGGGAAAACGACCAGGAAGCAGTTATTGTGGAGTGCATAAATTCTGAGGTGAATCCCCAGTTTTCTTATTGTCGATATTACATGACTTTTGCAAACAGACCTGTTCTATTTTGTTACTCTAAGTCTGGCGAGTAAAGGTCAAAATTTACTCTCCTCCCAAAAACTTTAGTCTGTTTATGTGCCTACAAGCTTACGCTATTGGAATTGCCAAAGCAGAGATGATTGTTGTTGAAAAGAGCAAGTGTAAGGCTTGATGAGTTTACCAAGTCACCGGGCGGGTGAGTGGGTTTTGGTCTTCAATCACGATTAAAATATTGTACTTAACTGATGAGCAGGCGATTTTTTTTGAAAACTGCCAAACTTGCAACATTTCTAATCACCATCTTCTGTTGTTTTTACTTACAGGATGAAGGGGATGTGATTATGGCCTCCAATTCTGCGACAGCCAGCTCGTCCAACTTTCCTGCTGTTGATGATGAACATAATTCAGGTCGTTTTGCTTTCATTCTTATCATCAAAAGTTTTGTTAGAATTTGTGTCCTGACCATACTAAGTTGCCGTTCCAACATTTCTGAGAAATTATTTAAGTCCACATACAATTATATCAGTTATGTACTGGATTTTACAAGGAAGGGGGGTGGGAAGGGGTACGGGAATAATTTTATGTTTTTGTTCCTCTTCTTCTTGCGGTCTTGTTCCATCGCTAGGATGGGACGGCCACTCGACAAAGTCCATGCCACTTTCTGCGCTCCTTGTGGTCCTTGGCATGTCTTCGTTGGTCCGTTGTTCCAGAAGTGATATATCACATATCCATCTCAGCATTTTCATCTCTGTCACTTCAAGGGCCATCTCCTCTGCCTTTCTTAACGCCCCTGTCTCCAATCCACACAATAGGCCAGGTCGTATGACTGTTGTATAGATCTTGGTCTTTAGCTTCAGAGGCATCTTTTTATCACAAACTTCCCCGCTCACTTCGCACCACTTTCTTCATGCTCGGCTAATTCTGGCGTCTATTTCTTCCCGACATCCACCTTTCTCGGATAGAACTGAGCCGAGGTAGCAAAATTTTCCCACTTTGCTAATTTCCACATTCTTTGTGTTCCTAATGCTCACGACTTGTCTTGCTTTGCTTGCCACCATGACTTCTGTCTTCTCGCTGTTGACTTTTAGTCCCTTCTTTTTCAATTCTTCCTGCCACAGCTGAACCCTTTGCTCCAGATTTTCCTCCCTCTTGGCTGTAACAGAGAAATAATTATCTGATCTCATAATGCAAACTTTTGTCACAATTCCAAAAGCTGATAAGAGTTGACATAAGGGGGAAGTGGGTTCAAAAATGTTGGAAGATGGTTGACGTCATTTGCAAAAGATCCCTTGGAACAACTGCAATTCCTTAGCACAATTGCTTTACCTCTCGTTACTTTCCCGATATGTCTTCTGTTGTGAAAATAGATCCTCCTGTTTATTTTTCAGATTGTGAAATCCCCACGTCCGATGAAAACGACGACTCCAGTCAAGATTCAGTCACCTTGGCAGATGTCACTGAGTCCGTCAGCGAATCGATACTCCTACAGGCCCTTGTTCTTTCGTTAGCTTCGCTTGTGTCCCAAAAACCTTATCTTCTGTTCGTACTCTTTTCATATAAAAGATCAGTCTGTAATCTTGTAACCATTCGGACAGTATTTTAAGGCCTGCCGAGATACCCTTTTCAATTTATAGTAGGTTTTTATGGTAGTTTTTCTTGTTAGTCGTTACATTTGTATTAGTTTATTGATATGTAATCTTTTCAATAAACAGAAAAAGTGTTAGACCAATTGATGTATTCATTCTGTTTGAGTTCCATTGACTTTACTTCGCGCACGCATGTTCACGCATTTATTATGTATTCTTTTGCGCGCATTTTTCACACTTGCCGATCCTGGGATAGTCATCGTTTCGATTGGATATTCAATTTTGAACAAGAGACTTAAATCGACTATGGAGTAATAAATGCTCTTTCGGTTGATGTATAATTCATCGGGGAAACGAAGTTTTAATAGGACAAAAGTCTACTTAATCTTGGTCGGTAGTGGTGTGTGTGTGTGTGTGTGTGTGTGTAAGTGATGTGGGGAGGGAGGGGAGATAGAAAACAAGTACCTTGTCACTCAAAAATAAGAAGCTACATTAATTGAGGCGCACTCGAACTGTTGTGTGACCACGAATGCAACTCCCCCCCCCCCCAAAAAAAATGGAGCATAACAAATTCAGCAACTATTTCTCATCTGTTTTCATGCAGGAATTGTTAGAAGATCCAAATCGCGATGTTACCACCATCAAAGTGCATTTAACGTTGACCACGTAAAAACCATTGCATCTGCAATCCCTCAACGCAGTTTGAGACTTTTTCACAACTGTAGAAGGTCATGAAATTATAAGATCGCGATTCTAATTTACCAGGACAACTAATTCAGTAAAGGAAGCACGGGAAGGGTTCAAACTTATTTTAGATCCTTATTAAGATGTACACACACATATATATATATATATATATATTTTTTTTTTTTTTCGACAAGCCTGTTTCGTGATTTTACTCACTCGTCAGGAAATGTACATTTCCTGACGAGTGAGTAAAATCACGAAACAGGCTTGTCGAAATGGATAGTGTAGTTTTTTTATTCTTTCCAACTTATTATATCTTCTATTACGCTCTGCATTTATGTATCGAGCACTCTAATACGGTTAACCGAATCGAATGTACCACTATATATATATATATATATATATATATATATATATATATATATATATATATGTATATTTTTCTTTAATGTCCAACATACATTTTGGTAGTTCAGTGCCATTAATATACCTCTTTGATCTAAATGATTTCGTGTGATTATTATAACGAGTCTTGAATTCTTCTTCCGAAGGACCCTAATAAATTAACACACCAGACGTCTTTATCACCTCGGTTTTCTAGACTTGAAAAATTCCAACCATTTCACTTCCCTTCAACGGGGCACTTGGCTTTACTTCGACAATTACACGTGCGTTAATTATTTTGCTTCGATGTTATATACAATCTTGTTGACTTTCTCAAAGAAAGTGTCAATGAAACGTTATGATTTGTTAAGTTCCCCTTAATTGCTCTTAAAGTTTACATTCCCACAGTGGGTTAATTATTGTCAACAAAAATGGGGTTTGTCTGCCATTGCTGCTTAATTAATGGGAACTTAATTTTGTACGGCTTTGTAACTTTATCGTCTTAATTGGGTGTAATAACCCACCTTTTTTGCAACTGATGGAGTGAAACAGTTCAGCTTTAACCTGGTTTTCTCATGCTGCATTCACTCAGATAACCTATCACATGTTTGGTACGGCAAATACGTTTCTGAAATGTCGTCCGTGAGACTAGCTGAACTAAAGGAAGCCATCTTTGTTTGTGTCGAAGTGGTGTAGCGATGCATGCCCACCTCAGTAGGCGGAGCGACATGTATTACATATGTATTACATAATACATATGACGGTAGAATAGGCTTTTTTCCCTTTAGCCCTACGACGGCTAAAAAAGCTTTATTTACCTCTCAAAAAACCCGGGAACGTTGCACGTCACGTGACTTTACCAGATCGACCAATGAAATGTTAATTTCATCTGACACGGCAAAATAGGATTTTTTTATTGAAACGTCTGCCGCCAGAATAGAGGTAGCTTTATTCAGCCATAAAAAAAACCCCCGCAAACGTTGCACGTCACGTGACTTTACCAGATCGACCAATAAAATGTTAGTTACACCTGACACGGCAAAATAGGAATTTTTTTATTGACCCGTCTACCGGTAGAATAGAAACTGCCAATTAATTAATTACAATCAATGTGCACAACTTCGTCAGGTTTTCCACTTCACAGAGGCAGAGGCAATGAGGCTGAAAATGCGATTTTTATGGGGGATATTTTCATAGGATTTTCTCATGGAAGGATATTTTCCGGGGGGATTTTCATAGGGGGATTTTTAATGGGGCATATTTCCGGGGGATATTTTCCAGGGGATTTATTCTAGGGGGGTTTTTTCCTGGCACCTTCTGATACAATACATACTGTTACTGCTTCAGAATATCCTGGTTTTATTGAAAAAAGACAATCACTTAAAACACAATATTCATATTTTCTAACAAACAAAGACAATGATTTATTAAGTTAAACTGAAGTAATTAAATCGCAGTTTGCAAATGTTGTTGGTACCAGTCTTAATAATAAGCCTTGTTATGGTTCCAAAGAAAAATGTTTACAATTGTACCCTGACTAAATACCGAATTTTTAAGCTTTATGAATTTTTGCATCCCTACCTACTATTCTGGGGAGTCTTTGCCCCAAATTACCAACATACTACACTTTTGAAATTTCTCAGCACACATTTATCTATTGCAAGAAATAAGCAAACACCAGTTTGATGGAGAAAAAAATCTGTTGCTAAGAAACCTCTTGTTCACGTTTTATTACAAAGACTCACCAAGTCTAACTGAATTGATACCAAGTTTCTGCAGACGTTCCATGTCCCTTTCCCAATACTCTTCTTTGTTTGGGTGCCACGGGAATTGTTTCACAACGACATTTGTACCATGGAAAATTCTTTCTCGGCCTTGGTCATCTATTAGCGTCTGCCTTTCTGGCTTGACAGTAATCAGTGAATCTGCAATATTCACAACGTTTGGGCTACAATTTGAAAAGTAAAATGCTGCAAAAGCACAAACGATTCGGAGTAAATGGATCATGTCTGGTTGTGACAAAGCACTTCAGACCTTGTAGTACACAACTTCTGACTCCACACTGCTTCCTCCTGTGAAAAGACCAAATCAAACCAAATTCTTGTTCATCGTTAATCACATGACTGACAAGTATCAAGGTGTTGATGCCCATTGTTTAAAAGCTGCATTGACGCGTTGCACAAAAATATCCCGAGTGAAAAAAAAAACTATTCGCGAAATGGTGTTCTTCTTTGCTGGGGTGTGCAAAGTTCTTTCCTTCACCCAGAATTGACAGCTGAAAAAAGTTCGCAAAGGTATTTCGTTGAATGCCCACCGTTTCATCTCAAATGGCTTCTTCTGCTTGTTGTTAACCTTTAAGTTTACATGAAACCTAACTGTGAATTCTCGGTCGATACAAGAAAGTTTGGTCAAGTTTCACCAGTGAAAGCTACCGTTATTGATCTTGACTATCATGAGGTATGAAAAGTAAACTAATCATGCAATGTAATGCCCACTTTGTTTAGGTCATCCATTGTACTGTATGTTACGAAGAAACAGCAATGAGAAATTAAGAGATGGTGAAAATAAACAATTTTTTTCTCTCATTTACTAGTAAAAGTGGTCGTGTTTCAATTTCCTGAGAGATTTTACAGGTTACCTTTTGACAGAAAAACAGTTTCAAAGGTGTAGAAGCTGATCACCATGTAACTGCAGGGTGGGGGGAAGGGAAGCAGTAATAGCTCAAAGTGGGTACGAATTTAGGCAAAGAAAATTCTTTTTCGATAAAAGAATTGAGTTAAAAGCAGTAACACTACAAAAAATGAGTCAAAGGCCGTTTTATTGAGGCGGTCAGCATTGCTGTAGATTCATTCCTTTGCCTGCAGATAGAAGTCAAGGAAACAACCGAAGCTGGTAAACTTAGCCTGTGAGAAAATAACAACAGTCATATTATATATACAATAGATATCAAAAGCGAGCCCCTTACTCCTTTGTTTTATGTTTTAGCCCCCGCATTACTCTCGTCACACTGATAAACACTTCATACGAAGGTCTGTGGATATAATTGATGGCGCAACCTGAGAAAGCAAAGAAACCAAGACCCCAAAAATTATAAAAATATGAGAGAAAACTCGAAAAGATACTGTCCTTACAATAAGTTAAACGGCAACAAATTTCACTGAATACTCGAAAACACTCATTGGAATTTTTTTGTTGTTGAAACAGCGGAAGAACAATAGCTGATATTAGTGATTGAATCCTCATCAGAGTGATTGTGATGTTGTTGGCGTTAGTAAGAAATGCATACACAGAAATATTACTTTCTTACTAAATCTTCTTTGCACCCTGTGCTGCACAAGGTCTTCACCAGATCTCACCACCTTAGTCTGTCTGCAGCAACCTTCTCAGGTAACCCCGTGTCCATCCCTGTTCCTTCATCTCCTTTTGAACTCTCCTTCTCCATGTCTCCTTGAGTCTGCCTCTGCTCCTTCTACCGTTTGGGGCCCAATGAAAGAACATTCTTGGCAGAGACGTTGGTGGGATGTGGAGAACATGTTCGATCCATCTTCACCGCCTCTTTACTTCCGGATAACAGGTTTGGTTTCAGACCTCTTGAGGAGTTTACTATTAAAAAAGGTCTTCGGCCAGAAGATGTTCAGAATCCTTCTAAGGCATCTGTTTTGAAAAATTTCTAGCTTTTTTTCTAGTTTGTGGCTGATAGTCTTTGTCATCTTCCACTACTCTGCATTATACAGGAGTATCTTTAGCAGATGGCCCTTGAAAAGTCTGACCTTAGTCCTCAACCTCTTCAATCTCCTCTTCATTTAGTGTGCTAGGTCTGTGTATCTTTAGTGTGCTAGGTCTGTGTATCCAGTTGTTCATCCGCAGGTGCTTAGTTCTGCCGAGGCTAATCTAGAGGCCAATCTTTCTCTCTGTATCTGCCTATACCTGCCTGGGTTTAGTGGTGTCGGTGTGCAAGTAGTGCAACATCGTCAACAAAATCCAGTTGCTGGAAGGCAAGCAGTAAAGTTCAAACAATAATCCAATCTATGCTAGTGGCAAAAATAAAAGGTGAGATGTTGCATTCTTGCCTCACTCCTGAGTTAACTCTGAAGGCGCTAGGTAGGTCGTTGTTGCATATCACTTGTGGCGATAAGTTTACATACAGGATCTTTGCTATGTTCACCATCTTTTGAGAAATACCAAAGTGGCGGAGTATCTTACACAAGGATTATCTGTGTATATTGTCAAATGCTCTCTCCCGATCGATAAAATTAGCATACATTGGTACGTTCTACTCTTTGCTTCAGGACCTGCCGTAGAGTGAAGATTAAGTTTGAGCAAGACCTACCCAAATGGATGTCTCCCTGGTCGTGAGGAATGCAACCATCCAAAGCGTCTGAAAGTTTCTTGTGTATGATCTTTCTAAAGATTTTACAGGTAAGTGACAGAAGCGTGGTTCCTCGCCAGTTGTTGCAGTTTGAAAAGATCGCCTTTTAGGGGTAGCTTTACGATCTGCCAAACTTTTCAGGCATCAGGTGGTGATTTGTCCTCTCATATCTTGCAGAAATTCTCAGTTAGCAGTACTGGAGTCTCGATCTCCTCCATTCATAACATCTTAGCTGTTACTCCGTCCATCCCATCCGCCTTTCCATTTTGTATTGTCTTGATAGCTGTCTCAACCTCTTATGTTCAAATCGTCTTCCGCTGGTGGTATATCTGCAGTCTCCATAGCCTATGGTCTGGTCAAAACACTTTCAACGTGCTCTTGCCTAATCTTCTCCTCTTCACTAGAAATGTGGGTGAGGTACTTGTCCTTTACAGGGCATTCGTTAGTACCAAAACTTCCTTTTACTTCCTTAGTGATTCGGCACAAAGTTTTCAGCTTCTGTTCTGCCGCCCCTCCTTAGTGTCATCTGATAGTCTCTCTACACACTGCTTCTTGCTATTTTTGGTGAGCGTCTTCATTTCTTTTTGAAGCCGAGGGTATTTCCTTTTACGATTTTTTTAAACTCTTTCAGATCTTGTAACCATGATCTTCCGTTTCATTTCTTTTTTGTCATTGATTTTTTGCCATGTTTGTACATGGATCCATTCCTCCTTCCTTTTCTTTCCAAATTCCAGAGCTTTTTTTCCGATTTCGCTACGGCTTGATTGTATCCGTCAATGTCCATCTCTTGTTCTTCCCCTAGCATTCTCAAGAGATTTCTGACCTCTTGACTAAATGCTTGACAGAGTTAAGCGGTTTTCGTTCCTCTTGTCTCTTTCTTGTCTTGAGTATGCAAAGGCATTGATCGGCAACGTCAGCTCCTTTGCATACTCTTTCGTCCTGTAGTGAACTCTGCCATTTTCTGTTAACAAGGATGTGGTTGATCTGGCTCTCGACTATCCCATCTGATGACGTCCACGTTGTCTTATGGTTATCTCGATATTGGAATAATGTTCCTCCTATCACCAGGTAACTTTCTTGACAGAGGTCACACATGCATTCTCCATTATTTTTTATATCTTCACAACCCTTTCTTTCTGATAAAATTCTCTTCTCCTCTGTTCACATCGCCAAATTTTGCCTCATGTCTCCAATGACAAGCAACATGTCATGCAACTTGACTTCATATGTTGCAGCACACCACAGAAATATAAACCACACAAAATTAAGGCAAGGGACTTTTCTAAATATATGCTACAACTTTAAGACAGGAGTCAGCAAACATAAATTGGGAAACAAAATTACTTTTTAAAAACTTTAACACAGCTGAGAGCAATATCAAAGCAACGTTTACTGATATTGTTGATCACCATGCCTTAAAAGAAGGAAAGATTATCCGAGGTAAACCTGCCCCCATGGCTAAATTTAGAAGTAAAAAGGCTGATGCATCGAAGAAACTTTTTCATGAATATGGCAATGAAATCGAATTCTGCAGCCGACAATACATCATACTTCCAAAATAGAAAAGCAGTGACGTAAGAACTCAGAAAAATTAAAGTATTTAAAGAAGTATAAAGAAAATCTTCCCTGTAAAATCAACGTTTCATGACTTACCATCGGTGATAAAAACTGCTGGGGAAAAGAACTTCGACAAATTAATTACACTGGCCTGCAAGTTTCAAAGTTCAAAGATGTGATAGCTAATTCTTGGGAAGTTTGCTATCCAAAATACAAAACTCACACTCATTTTGTCGAATCACGTTAAGTTTCGGAAATACGAGGTTGCAAAAGAATTGTTAACTTAATTAACACCTTTAGTGCTATTTATTACATTTAATTTTGGATTTATTGCTTCACAAAAAACATGCATTTTATCTAACAAACGTCAGAAAATAAAGCCTTTTTAGTGACTTCCATGCTGTGCTGAATAGCTACCACGTTTCGTTTCAAACATCAACAGTAGTCCGCAAGAAAATTCACACCCCAATAGCCTTGGTAGCGTTCTCCTATGACATGAATGTCCTGGTGGAAAGTCTCTCCCTGTTCTTTACTTGAGTCTCCACAGTAATGATGAAAATAGTCTAACTAGGACCGTACAAAGTGCATTTTGACTGACATGCAAGCCCCTAATTTTTGCAAGTTCTTCGGGAGTTCGTCGACTTCCTTCTCGTATTCTACACTCCGGTTGTTTACAAGAAAGTTTGTAATTATTGACTTAAGCAATAGCCAAGCAGAGAGCTCAGCTGGACTCAGAGCATCATCGAACATCGAGTCCTTTAAGAGTTTCCGTATCTAAGGCCCATAAAAATTTCCAGCCTTAAGGTGTTCAAACCTTATCCGAGGAAACTTCTGCTGAAGGAAACTAAACCCTCTGTCTTCCTTGTCCACTACCTTTACAAAGCTCTTTATTATTCCCAGATTGATATGTAAGAGTGAAAGAAATATCTTATTTGGTCCAACAAAAGGGCGAGACTGAACACTGTGCGAGCCAGATTTCAGCCCTTGTCATGGTAGCCATTCTTATCTGGTATAATGGTGACCATCAGCCCTATTGTTCCACAAACACAGAAAGCATGGATACTTTGTGTATCCACCATGTAGGCCTAATATCAAATAAACAACATTAAGATGTCCACAGATCAAGTAACCATGGTCATAGTAGTTCAAAGCAGATAGAAACTGATCCATGTTGTCGTCGATTTCTTGCATTTGCAGAGAATGATCAATTGGAACAGAGGAGTATTTCTTCCCATTATGAAGAAGAAATGCCCTGAGATTTCTGATGGGCGAGTCGATGAAAAGTCTCATGTTTGTTTACAAGTAATTCGAAAGCCAAAATTTGTTCGTGGAAATCAACAGACTTCTCTCGCGGCTAAAAGATTTGCTTCCCACGGATGTTTGCTTCGTTTAAATCCAGTTTTCGTGAACAGTACGTCAACTGTTGCACAAAACACCATTATTTACCAATATGTTTTTCCTTATCACATCACATCATCAAAGGATATCTGAAAATGATCTGTTATTATGTTGCCATTAACATAAGTTTGATAACGGACTGTTACTTGATCACAAACAGTTATCCTATCCATCGCTTATCTAACTGCCCAATTCATTTAGCACAAACAGGTCACAAAAGGTGAAACCGTGGATCTGTAGAAAATGTATTTGACAATATTAAGTGATCGTGGGTTGTTGTGTACTGATTCCTCGTGTGGCTTTCGGAAAGGGTGAATAAATAGCTGTTTACAAGAAAGTACACAAAGCAATAGGAACAAAGGAAATTCATCTTGAGGCTGTCTAAAAGTTGTGGAATCGAGTAAACACGTCGGCAAAGGATTACAACAAAGCTACACTGGAACTAAAAGCACAACCAGAAAAAATAGGAAAAAATCTCTTAAAGGATGGTCAAACGTGAAAATGGCAGCGACCTGAAAAGCTAAGTTCTCTGTTTTATCAAAACTCCCTGGCTCAACATAGGCACCTGGTTTGTCCTCGACATCTTTGTATCNCATGTGGCTTTCGGAAAGGGTGAATAAATAGCTGTTTACAAGAAAGTACACAAAGCAATAGGAACAAAGGAAATTCATCTTGAGGCTGTCTAAAAGTTGTGGAATCGAGTAAACACGTCGGCAAAGGATTACAACAAAGCTACACTGGAACTAAAAGCACAACCAGAAAAAATAGGAAAAAATCTCTTAAAGGATGGTCAAACGTGAAAATGGCAGCGACCTGAAAAGCTAAGTTCTCTGTTTTATCAAAACTCCCTGGCTCAACATAGGCACCTGGTTTGTCCTCGACATCTTTGTATCTGCAGTTGACCCACCATCTATCTCGTCTTCTGGAATACCGGATGCGTCATCAACCCAAAGCCCAGCTAAACCTAACACGTCATTAAAAACGGATGCAACATTGTTTTCTTGACTTACACCTGCACAAACAGTCCTACGTAAAGAAATACGAGTTTGAATCCAGCACTGTATTGGTCAGTCGTTTTTTGTGAAGTATGCCTCCCTGCACAATGACATAGTTGGATTGTGTGGATCAAAAAGAGCCTGTAGTTTCTGTATATGATAAAGCTAAAACACCAATTAGTGTGACAACAGCAATCAATCAGGCACCTCTTGTGATCCATCTATCATACGAAATCCATTTTGTTAAAGGTAACAAACACAAACTCACGCCCTCAGACTACACTAAATGTAAAATTTGATCCCCTTCTGTTCCAGCAGATTCTGAAATTTCTTACTTTGGACGCACGCATGTAGCAATGAGAAGCTGATTCCAGCACGGCGTATTTGCATGAAAAGGAGTTTAATAACGCGATGGGAATGAAAGTCTTCAACTGAGCTCGTAAAACTTAGTGGCATAAAACAATGGCGATTACCACCTATAATGCTGGTTCATGCAAGAACCAATAGTTTCCTAAAACCCTTGACATTTCAATACAACTTTTAAAGGAATACAATTCTGATGTGATGTTTAAACTCACACTTGATCCAGCTATGTATACATTTAACAACGTAGACAGAAAAATAGCAACTCTTAGCAGGGCACTGTCCGATGCTCGTTCTCATGACACCTACGGTATGTATTTTGACTCGCTTGCCAATTTTCCTGTAAGCGAGTATGTCAAAGGTGTTACCTGGCTCCCGTTCCCGTCAACGAGGCTTAAGCTGCTATACCTGTTGCATATCTCAATGCTTTATGAAAATTGTAAAATGAAACAATAGGGAATGCTGTGCTGAAATTTTTACTTTTTGGTTACATTTGTTTTCTACAGGTTCCCTTCCTGTTCCTATATTATTCGGCATTCGTGCAAGGTCGTGTAGAGCTGACCGTCAGACACAAGACCAAATGATTATTTTCCTGGTCTTTTAAAACGTAAGACCTCTGATCCCTTGGTTTCAAAAATACCCCTGCTCTTATGAACGGTTGTGACTGCTTATCTGTGAAGCAGAACGCAACTAAAAAAGTCTAAAAAATTGTTAGACCTATTATCCAGGCAATGTAGCGCTACCCGAATACAACCAAGCTTGCAGTAGAGACATTGGCGACGACAAATTTTCTGCTCGTGAAGACGACGAAAACGTCATTGAAGAAGTTAAGATCGAAGAAAAAACATCGATTATNAGTACGTCAACTGTTGCACAAAACACCATTATTTACCAATATGTTTTTCCTTATCACATCACATCATCAAAGGATATCTGAAAATGATCTGTTATTATGTTGCCATTAACATAAGTTTGATAACGGACTGTTACTTGATCACAAACAGTTATCCTATCCATCGCTTATCTAACTGCCCAATTCATTTAGCACAAACAGGTCACAAAAGGTGAAACCGTGGATCTGTAGAAAATGTATTTGACAATATTAAGTGATCGTGGGTTGTTGTGTACTGATTCCTCATGTGGCTTTCGGAAAGGGTGAATAAATAACTGTTTACAAGAAAGTACACAAAGCAATAGGAACAAAGGAAATTCATCTTGAGGCTGTCTAAAAATTGTGGAATCGAGTAAACACGTCGGCAAAGGATTACAACAAAGCTACACTGGAACTAAAAGCACAACCAGAAAAAATAGGAAAAAATCTCTTAAAGGATGGTCAAACGTGAAAATGGCAGCGACCTGAAAAGCTAAGTTCTCTGTTTCATCAAAACTCCCTGGCTCGACATAGGCACCTGGTTTGTCCTCGACATCTTTGTATCTGCAGTTGACCCACCATCTATCTCGTCTTCTGGAATACCGGATGCGTCATCAACCTAAAGCCCAGCTAAACCCAACACGTCATTAAAAACGGATGCAATATTATTTTCTTGACTTACATCTGCACAAACAGTCCTACGTAAAGAAATACGAGTTTGAATCCAGCACTGTATTCACCAGTCCTTTTTTGTGAAGTATGCCTCCCTGCACAATGACATAGTTGGATTGTGTGGATCAAAAAGAGCCTGTAGTTTCTGTATATGATAAAGCTAAAACACCAATTAGTGTGACAGCAGCAATCAATCAAGCACCTCTTGTGATGCATCTATCATACGAAATCCATTTTGTTAAAGGTAACAAACACAAACTCACGACCTCAGTCTACACTAAATGTAAAATTTGATCCCCTTCTGTTCCAGCAGATTTTGAAATTTCTTACTTTGGACGCACGCATGTAGCAATGAGAAGCTGATTCCAGCACGGCGTATTTGCATGAAAAGGAATTTAATAATGCGATGGGAATGAAAGTCTTCAACTGAGCTCGTAAAACTTAGTGGCATAAAACAATGGCGATTACCACATATAATGCTGGTTCATGCAAGAACCAACAGTTCCCTAAAACCCTTGACATTTCAAAACAACTTTTAAAGGAGTACAATTCTGATGTGATGTTTAAACTCACACTTGATCCAGCTATGTATACATTTAACAACGTAGACAGAAAAATAGCAACTCTTAGCAGGGCACTGTACAATGCTCGTTCTCATGACACCTACGGTACGTACTTGGACTCGCTTGCCAATTTTCCTGTAAGCGAGTATGTCAAAGGTGTTACCTGACTCCCGTTCCCGTCAACGAGGCTTAAGCTGCTATACCTGTTGCATATCTCAATGCTTTATGAAAATTGTAAAATGAAACAATAGAGAATGCTGTGCTGAAATTTTTACTTTATGGTTACATTTGTTTCCTACAGGTTCCCTTCCTGTTCCTATATTATTCGGCATTCGTGCAAGGTCGTGCAGAGCTGACCGTCAGACACAAGACCAAATGATTATTTTCCTGATCTTTTAAAATGCAAGAGCTCTGATCCCTTGGTTTCAAAAAAAACCCTGCTCTTATGAACGGTTGTGACTGTTTATCTGTAAAGCAGAACGCAACTAAAAAAGTCTAAAAAATTGTTAGACCTATTATCCAGGCAATGTAAAGCTACCCGAATACAACCAAGCTTGCAGTAGAGACATTGGCGACGACAAATTTTCTGCTCGTGAAGACGACGAAAACGTCATTGAAGAAGTTAAGATCGAAGAAAAAACATCAATTATACCGGTCAACATCTTTTTTTGACCAAATTATTGCTAAGCAATGGGTACACGTTCCCATTCTCTTCCGGTCCCCATGCTCGTCACTGACATCTCCGATGTTTTCTGGGAATACAGCTATATGCCTATGCAAGAAATGCAGCTTGATGCTCATGTTACAACCAAGGTTTGGAAATTTTCTGCAAGTCGGCAATTAAGCTCCTGTAGTTGGGAGTTTTATAATTTCCCATGAACTGCTTGGTAACTGCTACAAAAGAAAGCCATGCTGCGTTTTCATCAACGCTCACACTTACTTCAAACTAATTGTCATTCATCAATTTTCACATCTGGGGTCCGTCAAATACCCCTGTTTTCATTTTTTCATACGACAGGCCAGGAAAAGTGTGCCTGTTGTGCTGGAAGCATCCTTTGTCTCTGTTCAAGGCTTTAACAAACTGCTTCATTACGCCTAACGTTATGTGGAGTGGAGGACCAATATTGAAGTGGTCAACTAGGGTTCGCTCTATAAGAGTTGTCCCTCCAGCTTCCAGCTGTGGTCTAAGGGCAGTCTTTCTTTATGCAATGATGATCACGGTCCCGACTGTCCCATAAGCACAGATAACAAGGATGCTTTGTGAAGCCCCTCTGTTGACCCAAGAGGAAATTTACCATCTTTTAATCTACATATGTTATCCAATTGTGTTCATGGTATCGAAGAAATAGAGTCACCTTCTTAATACTCTCGTGATCCTTCTTTAAAATTACTGAGTGACGTATAGGTACTGCTTCAAACTTGTTTCTATTATGAAGAAGAAGACACTTTAAGGTTTTCTTCGAGCTGTCTAAGAGAAGTAGCCAATCCTTTGGTTTGTAACCAGTTATACATTAAGCTAAAAAAAAGCCCACCAATGTCATTGCAATATACAAAATCGCTATAAAAACTGAAGAATTCAAGTAACTCACTTTCTCTAGATCTGTGGAAGGAAATTCTTAAATCGGCGTGAATTAACCTTTTTTCACAGAGTCTCGAACCAGGTAGACTCGTGTCTCGCATCAAATCCTTTAATTCAAACTGATTGACGTCTGGGAAAGATGGCTGCTATCTCTCCGACGTCTGAATCATTTCAATTGCCTGTAGTCTTTGAACTGCTTGCATCTGTAGAAGAAAGTTCTTCAAATTCTGGTCGAGGGAGCACCATCAAATGTGGAACAGGGAGGCAAGGAGATGCCAGATGGAAATATATAATCTTGCTTCGCGTTTCACTAGAAAATCCTGCTGTTTTCACCAAACAAAAATAGCAGTCGGTAGTGTTATATTTGGGCTCTCTCCATACCATAGGTATTCCAAAGGAAAGATATCTCTTCTCGCCACGTGGCCAGTCATTTAGTGTTGTGTAGCATGTGGTGCAAACAATTTGAGGGACCCAGCGTTTGTCCTAGTCACCCAACTTCAACTTGAAATATGCGTAGTACGTTTGATGAGTTTCATCCATCTAGACTTTTTCTCCGCTGCTTAATGGTGAATTTCACACAGATGTAACAAAATACATCAGGCTGGTGGTGACAATGTCTCCGTCGCACATCCATCAAATCTAAAGGAAAGTAAATGCGAACATACAAATGGTTTGTCCATTGACCTCTCCATCCAAATTACCGATCATGTAGGGAGGCATCTACTAAATAGTGAACAATAAGTTAACAATACCTTCCAAATAATGGAAAAAATAGTATATGTATTTTGATTCTGTAATACTCACCTAGTTCGAGAAATTTGACAGTGAATGAATTGCTCAGAGACGAAGACAGTGGGCTATCCAGACAAAATGAGCTGGGTTCAAGCATTTTCGGTTTGTCGTACCAACATTTCATGAGCAAACAAATGTTTTGTTCTTCTTGTGGCGCGGCATGATAAAGTTGGATATTTTCTGCGTGCAGATGAAGTCCATAAGTATTTCACTAAATCTCAGTTTGTGAAAATATTTACTTTGAGAGGGCTCGAAATGACGTGACCCGATTAGTCATTTTTATCCTGCCGCTTAAGAAACAGGCAGTTATTTTTGTGAAATTGTTTCTCAACAGAACAACCTCATTTGTTCTTTTCAAGAAAGTCTTTCGAATCACAATTAATTGTAATGTACAAACAATTCACTTTTCAACACAATGTTTACATAGCTCCTGTCGGAAGAACCTGGTTGAGTGAAATTGACTCTATTATTACCGGTACAAAGGAGTTGCTATATTCGCTTTTCGCCACTCTATTTCTTTTTTCGGCCATCATAAGACGAGTCCAAGTATTTATAGAGATGGCTGGAATGTTCTTGATTAAAAAAATAATAAAAATTATGAAATTTAAATTGTATTTACTGTGAAGAACAGTGCCATAATTATGGGAATTTTTCAAAATCAGAAAAAAATAACATGCGAATTGCAAAAATTCTGGATCCGATTGAGAATTTTTTGAGACCAGATTTGAAATCAGCGCCATCGAATTAACAAGAATCACATAAAAGAATTCTTGTAACAAAAAAACCCGTTGATTTTTTGTCTTTCAGTGATATTGTAAAAGTCCAGGAACCGTGGCTTAATGGTTAATGCAGTTGCACTGTAACCAAGGAGTTAAGGATTCGATTATTGAAGCCGGTGAGGAGAATTTGGAACTTTACAAAAGAAAAAGCCATTGGTTGAAGTCGGGAAGGGCATCCGGCCAAGAAATTCCTCTCTGTCAATACAAAGTCCCTCTTAAGGGCACCGGCTGAGCCCCAATTGATGGGAAAAAATTACGCTAACCCCCCCAAAAAGTGATATTGGAAAAGTATGGTGCCCAGGAATAAACTTCGGCAGGGGTTGTATCGACATTGCTCGAGTCATTTAAAAAACTGAATTAAAAACACCTCTTTGTTGGTCCTGCATCTGCACGTATTTATACTGATTTTGATATCAATATTATAATATAATATAATATTATATTATACTATAGTTTATTATATTATATTATAATCATATTAATTAACATAAATTGTATGTGTAAGAATTCTTTGATGTGCTTTTCTTGCCCTTGAACTTTATCCCTATCGCTTGTCTTGCTTCAGAAAAAATCCCTGTAAACAGTATTCCAAAGTTAGTTTCGCAATGTCAATTTTCCAAGGTCAAGTAAAAACTCAGGTTTCACACAAAGAACTGGAAACTCTATCCAGCACTCTCCAGTTTATGCCTTATCCAACGAGCTTCAAACAGCATTTTGAAAATGTTTGTTGACAACCACAGTTAAGTGACCACTTTTTGATTGTGATGTGACATGCGTAAATGCGGGCTCAAACAATGCACCCCAAACACTACAGGAACAGGCAAGAAGTAACCAATACCCAGCGTAAAAATACAATATATCACACAACGCTAACCTCCATTGGCAAAAATCACTAAAGAAACAATGGAAAATAGAATCAAATTGCAATTCTGCAATTCTACTTTTTATCTGCTCACGGTACATTACGCCAAAAATTAAATCCCACATTCTTGCTACCATGAATATGGAGGCAGAAAATAAAGCTATTTCAAAGTTTAAAGCAGATCGTTGGGCACTTACCCAACCTTACTGAATTGATGCCCAATGACTGTAACAATCTCATGTCTTCTTCTGAATATGTATTGTTTGTAAATCCCTCGGTGTCTGGAACCCAAGGGAAATGCTTTACCACAATATTTGTTCCATGAAAAAATCTTTCTCGTTGTCTGTCATCCACGAGTGTTTGTCTTTCTGTGTTGACAGTTATCAATGACGGTGCTTCTTCTGAGACATTTCCAGTCTGGCCAAAATTAAACAACGTCAGAAAAGAAAATAGAATTTGCTCAAGGTACATTTTGTGATGCTCAATCAAACAGCGCTTTTTTGAAGAAGAACGGTAGGCCTTGCGTAACTATAAACTGAACAGAAATGTTTCCAGGTTTTGTTAAATGTGCTTTTCGTCCCCTGTGGCACACATTGTTGTCACATGATACATAAAACGACCACAGTGACCAAAACATGGAGGATCAAGAAGCATGACCTGATTTGTATGACCAGAAAAAAATGCAGCAATCTTGACCTCAACAGAGCAGTGCATGAATAGAGGAAAGATACTTTCCTTTAACGTACATAATAAGCTGAAATATATTTTCAAAAATAAAAGAATAATCAAGTAAACAAAATTGAGAGTAGTTAAAGGCCACTGTGATAAAATTCTTGCTGTGTTACTGTACAAAGGTAGGCCATGGACCGTAACAGAAAAATGACAAAGAATAAAGTTATTACTAAATAACCCTATTTTGAGGGAAGAATGATGATCAAACACCGAGATAAAATGCCCAACGAAAAATTTCAGGGGATAAGAGAACGGACACAGCGGAGCAGAACGGGGGTGGGGTGGGTAAGACAACACTTGATTGAAGGTCCGTTTCTCCAATTAGAGGCAAGTGTTCGGCAAAGAGCTAAGGGTTGTAAAATACATTTTTCGAAGCTTAAATATGCCAAGTATTAACAGGGAAAGCGCTTCGGTAAAAATAGCACAGAATAAAGGGGTGTGGAGAACTCTGGTGGAGTCTCCCACGTCAAATGGGGCCTGTTTAAGAAATGAGGTGGGCCAGGCCGTCAACCCAACGAAGTAGGCTGCCTTAGTCAGGTAAAATGCTTCCTTTGACTGTTAATATTAGGTCGTTTTCATTTCATTAGAGTGGTCTGGCCTTTTTTATCCTTAAAAATATTTTTTGTATTTAAATAATACTACTTGCTAAATAGTAATACTCATGCCCATATTTCAGTTACGGCCAATTTCGAATTTAAAAGAGTTCCTCCAAACGTACGCTGTCAACACTTTCTTTACGTTTCAGTTGGGCAAGTAAAGTAAATTCCTTGCTGGTAACCATTTTCGATTTGTTAATAAAAGTGGGTCAATTTCGGCCGACCTTATCCCGTTTACACCCACAATCCTTATTTCTGTAGAAGCGGACCCAGCCCTCCTTCAATATGGATGTCACCTCAGTGGGCTGGTCAATTTTTCATCCTTTGGATGAAATTATCAAATAGTAAAAATTTTGAGAATTGTCCCAAGTGGGCTCCAAAACACACATAAAAATATCCTGGTGAGAAAATTTGGAAAACAAGCAACTGTTGTGCACAGACATATAACTAATTTTGTGTTTTTATAAAACCGATTTTTTGCTATCATTTAAGATGACCGGCAAATTACAAATTTACTTCCCTTTAAAGGCATGAATTGAGAAATCTGCTTTCAGTCACAGAAAAAGGAATAATATACAGAACTCCAACTAACTATCTGTTGATATTGGGAGTAATTTTGGCGATAGGCAAAAGAAAAATTGAGTTAAACGCTTTCTTCTCGCAAGATAAGGTGGCAAGGGAGATTAATAAATCGTAACTACAAAAAGCTACGACTCGAGGAAATCAATTTAATACGGCTGCCCACATGCATTTAGAAACTAATAACTAAATGCAGAGAAAGAGTTATTTCTAATTTGTGTATTAGGAGTTGCAGAAGAAAACAACTTGCTTTATGTTCCTGTAGGCCAATACAAAAGTTCATAAATTTTTAGATTATTTGATTTTACCGATGACAAGTTGTTATTTCCGACATGATCCTGCGTGTCTGGTATAATAGCCCCCACCCTCCCTGCTCGTCTCTGCAGCTTCACTTCAATTTCAGATGATGTGGCTTTTTTCGTGAGGTAGGCTATTATTGTGTAGTCATGTGATCATGCTTTCCCATCCACCAGCTTGAGGACTGTCATATCTGTCTATGCAAACTGCTTTCAGCATTTTCCCTACATATTAACTATATTTTCAAAAACAAATAAATCTTTCCTCAAAATTATATAATAAAAGCAAGAAAAATTCACAAGAAAAGACAGCAAAAATTTGCAAGTATTCAACTATTATGAAGGCATAAATATGGAAAGTACTCCAGTCGCCTTTGCTTACAACACATCAATAGAACTAAAAGAATCGATCATGAAATAGAATTACAAAACTCATTGTCACCAAGCATTTAATAGTTCCAATAAGAGAACTTCAATGAATAGTCAGAGTTCAAAAAACGTGCGGGACTTTCGGCGATGAGCACTTGTTGTCTCCCTTTGCAGAAGCCAGCAATAGTCTTCTAGCATCGCAGGG
The DNA here is from genome assembly GCA_003991215.1 of Morbakka virulenta. NCBI lineage: Eukaryota > Metazoa > Cnidaria > Cubozoa > Carybdeida > Carukiidae > Morbakka > Morbakka virulenta. Next base: position 2,029,366 of record RDPX01000082.1, on the reverse strand, counting down.
TTCAAGCGACCTTGATAGTGGTGCTCAATGGTCGCAATGGTCTAAAGGAAATGTTCCCCGTGTTCATCACTGACTGGACCAAGGTTTTCTGGGAAGAAGTGCAGATGAGAGTGTAGGTAGTGCATCTTAACTAACATTGGGCAGCCCATGCTTCGAAAGTCGTCCAAAAGGTTTTCCACAATCTTCTTGTAGTCTTCTGACTTTTTATCACCAAGAAAGTTAAGGACTACAGCCTGGAAAGATTTCCAAGCACTCTGTTCCTTTTCGGAGAGGAGTTTTGGGAATTCCGGGTCATTCATGGTGTCCCTAATTTGGGGTCTGATGAAAACCATAGCCTTCAACTTTGCCTCACCGACCTTAGTGAACTTTTCCTGAAGGAATTTAAAACCTGAGCTTTGTTTAGTGTTTATCGTCAGCACGGCTGTCCCACAAACACAAAAAACAGTTGTGTTTAGTATAGCCGCTTTGTAGACCTAGTAAGCCAACAGCATATACAATGGGTATTCTTGGATTTTTATTTCCATTCTGCAGTAGAACTGCTTTTAGGCTAGCTACCGAGGAATCTATGAATAGTCTCCATTCATTGTTGGTATATCTAATGTTCATAGCACTCATTACATCAGAAAAATCGGTGCAGTGACATATAGAGTCTGTCATTGAGGAAAACTTTGTCATTTCTATTTTTCGTGTACGGAATGCTGTTATTTTTGTGGATTAGTGAAGAATGTTTCATTCCTTCAACCTGGAAGCTAAGATTTCCAAGCGCTGCTTTGACAGCATTAAATCCCTTGCCAGATCATTAAGTTCAGGCTGTGTGATGAGGTTCACACCAGAGCTTGAACCTGAAAGCTCTGCTTCTTGATCTGAAGCTTTTGGCGAGTCACCAACTTCACTGGATGATTGTGATTCTTCTTTCAGCTGAAAGGTGCTGGGCACTGGTAGATCATCATCATTGTGTGGTACTGGTTGACTAGCTGACCTGAAACAAAATGAGAATCGACTGTCATGATGTGCGTATTCTCCAAATGTTTAAAAGGAATTTACAAAGATTGTAATTTTAAACAAAGATTATAAATTTGAAATGAAAAAAGCCTAGGCTTATATATATAGTCTTATCCAGAAAATGTTCTATCAAAATCACACCAAAAATGTTGTAGCCTACCTGACGACTGCATATTTGGTGACACGCCTCGCATTACCAACTCCACGATTGAATTCCGTCAAACAAAAATAGCAGTCAGAAATGTGATATGTTGGTTCACGCCAAATCATGGGAGTCGCGAACTTAATCTTCTTTCGATGTCCACTCTTCCAGTGATGTAATCCAGAGGAACAAGTAATACAGCAATATTGTGGAGCCCATGTTTTATCCAGCTCAGGTTTAGAATCGAAATAACTTCCGTATCCTCTGATTAAGGAATTTGTAAATTTCTTGCGTCGAGACACTGCAGTATATTTTCCACAAATATTTCCGAAGTTATCTGGATGATACTTACAAGCACGACGTGACTTGGCAGACATAATGAATTCTCGTACAGCAAAGTGATAGCAAAGTGCTATCAAGTAGGCAGATTAGGCGACTTTTGTGAGTGTGATGATCCCCAGTACCTTTGTATTTGACGGGGAACAAAGGAAACTCCTGGAAAATCAGGCAGTAAATAAACATCATTATTAATAAAATCGTTACATCATTTGTCAACGTCAGGCTGCCTATGTGAACATTTCCGGTTGAAATTCAAAGTGTAAATATGATCCATCAACACGAATCTTTGTGGACTACGCTACACGTCCTATCATATTGTGAATGAGACTATGGCTGTGCTTCTGTAAAAATACCACTCAATACAGAATACGTCAATGGGTCAGAAAATATGAGAGTCAACCCAGATCCTTTGTGCCTAGGTCTACACGTAGTTCTTTTAACTTCATCGGATATTTAATGAAAAATAATTGAGGAAGTCACTGAATGAATCAACCTGCTATTTATATATTACAGGGATGCACTCAGACTGTGCAAAGATATAAAAAGATTAGGAGATTTAACAAATACATCACCAAGCACGATTGCCTAAAATTATGCAAATTTCTATCTGGAAAAACTTCAAAGCACTGTGAAAAAAAATCCGTACGGCAGAATACTTTTTTATTATAATATTCGTAATCAGCATTACGAATTGACTACAATGCACTAATTTGATTGAAGTGACATTTTGAGTGTAGAGTAGTGTTATATCTACTGAAATACCTTGATGAAATAGTGGCAAAAATTGGAGATAAGCCAGTTTACCTTAGCAAACTCAATGCCAATTCCGGGTACTGGCTGGTTCCATTAGATCAAGATAGCAATTTACTCACAACTTTTATAACACCTTTTGTCAGACACTGTTGCCCCAGAGAACGGTTCTTTATGTCATCTATGAAAGAGATTGTCAATAAAAATATGGACTTTGTTATTGAAAAGCTAGATGCAATAGCGAAAAGAAGATACGATTTTCTAAACTATGTTAAAACTAAAGAGCAACGCGATAGATAACTGGTTTCTTTATTGGAGAGATTCATTAACCATGGTATCACACTCGAACCTCCGAAATGTCGATTTAAATGTACCACTGGTGAATTTCTGAGCCACAACTTTATCACAAGATGGCGTCACATCCTTAGAGATCAAGACATTAGCCATCATAAACTGTAAGCCACCAGCCAACATCACCGAGTTACGACGATTCTTTGGGATGGCTCAAGAACTTTGAAAGTTTACACAGAATCTAGCCAGTATCAATCAACCACTCCGCGAGCTCTATCAACAAAAAATGTCTTCATATGGACAGAAAAACATGAAAATGCTTTCAACAACAGCATGCCACTCGTGGCGTCACCCCTAACGGTTAAGTTGTGTAGCACAAGTCGACCAGCAAAACTACGAGTTGACTGTGGAAAAGCAGAAAATGATGCGAGTGTTATTATGTTCCAACAACACGGTGATGAATGGCATCCAGTCGCTTGTTCATCTCGTTACTTCACAAAGGAAGAGAAAATATAATACCCCATCGAGCGTGAAATAACAGCGGTAACATTAGAATGTGAGAAAATGAGTGTGTAAGTACAAGGACTCGTGCAATCGACCGTGCAGAGAGATCATAAGCCACTTATCCCGATAATCAATAGAAAACAATTCATCGATTTAACACCAAGAATATTTTTTCAAATCTGGTGATTCCCTACAAACAGTCAAACACACTGTAGAATGGATGACTAACATCTAAAAATAAAGAAGCTGTCAAGCCCTATTGGGGCAGTCGATTTGAGCTTCCAGTTGTTGATAACCTTGTTGTAAAAGGCAACCGCATTGTAATTCCTAGAAAAATGCAACCAGAAATACCCAGGAAAATTTATGCTGGGCATTTTGGAATGGAGCGTTCTAAACAAAGAGCAAGACAGAGTTGCTTTTGGGCGACAATGAATTTTCAAATTGAACGCAATTTACAGAGATGTGATACATGCCTACTTTATAGTCCACCCAAACCTAGAAACCACTTTCAGCCAGCACCTCTCCCATTACGGCCATGGAAAAGGATATGAACCGATTTATTCCAACTTCAGGTAAAGACATACCTGTAAAACTGACTATTTGACGTTATATCCTGAAGTATAGCTACCATCCAAATCGAATGACATTCAAGTCATCGAAGCCATCATGGAAGCCTTTGCATGACAATGCATATCAGCCACGATCTTTTTCTGTTACAACTATATTCTGTTCTTGTTTATTATTGTGTGGTTTTATACGTTTTTGAGCAACCAGCAATCAACCCAACCTTAAGACGAACGTCAAGGTGAATACTCTTCATCTGATCCTTTCAATTCCAATTGTTCAGCACAGGTAAACATTCCAGAATTAAGATTCGAATTCCCATGGCCATACAGATGCCTGGGTCACACAAAACTCCTTGCCATGACAAGGTGGTAATCCCAAGCGAGGTGACCAATTTCGAGTAGTAGACTTTTTAAACAAAATTTATGTTAAAATTGCCCAAATGAAATGTCAAAATTAGTTTCTGGACCTCCACGTTGGCAGACTTTAGATGGAGATTTGGCTCCACTGAAGCCTGAATTGGTAAGGGCACTTGTAATCTTTTCTGAAACTGCAAGACAATGAATGGGAAGAAACCGGTAGTCATGACGGTGTAACTTTGTTTGCAGAGGCAATACTACTACTTGGCTGTAGAAAAGTAAAGAATTTAATTAATTTTAACAGATCTACACTTCACATCTCAAACAACGCGTATTTTCCGAACGCCTGTTTTGCGAGGTCGATATATAGACCAAAAGATCAAAGCACAAAGGTAGCACGGTTAGAGCTCACAAAACCCTGCTTTCCACATGACCAACTTAGTGTTGGGTGTTCATAAGTATACATACCAAAATACATTTGCATTTACCACAAAAGGATAACCCAAAAACATAATTCATCGAGAATTTACTTTTCAATACTTCGTTTTCTTGACTAGCAGACTAAAACATCTCACTTTATCAATTAAAAATTAAAAAAACCCTACATGAGAGTAATAGTAGAATACGGTTTAAATCATGCCAAAATACGTTATGTTTTCATAAGAGAAGTTATTTTAGGATAAGTAATCGATAGGGTACACGTGGTTACAGGGCTCAACACCGCCTTTACAGTAGCTTCGACTGTCCGGTTCTGGGTCTTGTGGTTCAGACAAATGTAGTCATGCTGGGGAATATCAATTAATATATTTAAGATTTATATAGCAGGCCAATATGTGACATCATGTACTCCACTTATGTTACCAGATGATATCAGACAAGATAAATATCTTTTGTCAAAATCCCCTTTTTTGTTGCTGTTGATTTACTATTTACACATTTTATGCTGTCATAGTTTACCTTAAGAAACAGCAATACAAATGCGAGAGACACAGTGCTATCTTGCAAGGAAATCATGTTTCCCTATCAAAAATCAACAACACACAAGGCCAGTAGTTAAATATAAACATAAAATTGTCTGTAGATTAATTGAGGTTGCTCATCAAGCGAATTTCATCGTTTGATAGTATTCTACTTGGGAAAGTAAGCTGCAATGTCCATTTTAGTTTTACCGTGTTTCTGCAGCAATCAGATTAGACGTTGCAGAGGGAAAATCTATGATAGTTCTACCCTGCCTCTACCTGCTACCACTCGGCCCTTTAAGTAGTGCCTGAGTGGTTAAATCAACCTCTTTACTATGGAAGAATTTACAAGTGCCAGCCTCATCCACGTCTCTAAAAGTACCACACCCAATTCGTTTCTCCTTTTAAAGTGGCATACTCAATTTGTGCTCATGTTTTCGGAGATAGAATCGGGAGAGGATAAAACAATTAAAAAATATCAAAAATGGAAAGAAAAAAAAAATCAAATAAGAAAAGTAATAATTTCCACTTAAGTAGCTACCAGGCTTGTTTAGGGTACAAGTGTAAAGAAAAAAAAACACGATGAAAAATAGTTGTCTTCATTTTGGTTGACCTAAAATGGGGAATGAGTCGTGGACGTACCCATTACTTATTAAAAAAATCCCCCTTAGCTGACAGGCTGATAACAACTGAACGTAGTTTAGTCCTAACATTACTGGAAAATAAATTTTTTAACATGATTTTTTAAAGGAAATTTACTCCAACGAAACAAGAAGCAGAATTTTATTTGGCCTCATCTCTTCTTAGAGTCCTAGGTAAAACTACCGATTGAAAACTGATTTTTCCCCCTAGGTCTTTCACCCTAAGGAAGGCTTTGAAGCAACTTTAGCGCAGAGTTACTTCATTTGACTTTTTCTTTGAATTTACTTTTACTTAAAATAACCTTCTCAAATTTTATTGATTTCTTATCCCCCCACCCCCACCCCCCAATTTTATCTCTGAATATGTACAAACTCATTAGAAATGCCACTGTACATGGGAAAAAAAATTGGGGCCGGGGCTTTCAGAGACATGGGCGGAGTTCGAACAGCGAACTTCTTACATGGTAATCTGTTGATTTAACCACCCGGCCTGTACTCCACACAACGATAACTTAAAAAAGTCATGCTTTTATTGTAAAAGCTGAGCTGACACCTGTGCTACTAAGAAACAAGTTACCGCTTCCAAATGAGTGGGTTCCAACAGAAAAGGAAAGTACATGCACGATTCGGGGAACAAACACGATCTATTTTGATAACCACCCCAGCCCTACACTTCTTCGCAAATACTAGCAAATAGTTTTATCGTTGCTAGCGTATTGAAAATTGATAAATAGTAATACGTGTTTGGTATATCAATAGGATAAGTCTTCGGCATCCTTCAGAAAAATAATCTTCTCTTTCAAAACACGTATCCCCTCTACTTCTCTAAGTTTTTCCTATTCTAAAGAGTAGTTCAGCCAGCATCACTGTCTCCTGTCGATGAAAAGACAGAGCAACCTGAACTACTGACCATTTCTGTGCCAGCACCAACACAACAACAACACCAAGGTATAAAAAGAAGAACTGAAAAAGAAAAGCATGTTCGACAACATTTTTTAAGGCATGAAGTTATATGTTCAATGATTTAACAATGGATTAGCGATGTAATTGGAGTAAAAAGTAACAAATGGAATAGCATAGGTCACACAGTCTTGGTTATTTTTGCGATCAGGACTGCTAGGAATACTCAATATAGCGGCGTTGGTAACACAAAATCTATTGTCCGGCTGCCAAGCTCTATAGCAGTTATCTCCGATAATCCAAAACAATAAACGAGGTAGCTTTCTGTCCAGTATCTGACATATACCTATCTTTTTCTATTTGTCAATTTTTGTGCCAAATCAAGGCAACGATATATCTAATACGGCAAATGTAACGATAAAATGTGAATTAACGAAATAAATTCTATTCCAAAGGTCAATCGTAGACCTTTAACTAGCCTCTTATTGTGCGAACTCAGTCCCGTTAACTCTGTTGACAAAAGAAGACGACATCTTCTTGTTAGTATGGCATAATTACTATTAGTACATGAATACAGTTGGGAAAGCATTTAACTATCCGCAAGATAAAATCTATCACATTTTTCCAATTTTTAAGGCGAAGTGTCCAGTTTATTACCAGTAAAAGAGTAAACGACTGAATAATTGTACACCTATGGTGAAAGTACAACCAAATTGTATTACAAACAGTTGCCATAATTCCTATTATACCCATCCCCTAAAACCCACACATTAATTTACTACTTAGAAAGTTCAGAACGAAAGGCTTCGGCAGACTCAATATGCCGACTATTTCAAGTTAAGTGCGTGTTTTAAAGTTAATACCAGCTATTTTGAGGGCTACAGAACTGGGAGCATTCAAATATCAACGCCATTACGATTAAAAGTGGAAATAAAATACTGCACCAATATAAAAATGATTATCTGGTTTATTTACTCTTTATGAAACAAACCAAATGTAAGAGTCCAGCTCTGCCTTTCGTATGTTGCTCGTTTTAATGGGTTATAAAGTCGCACTTATATTACATGAAACAAACAGAAGCAATTCTCATCATGACTATTCGTTGTACTAATGTGTCCATATTAATATTGTCCACAGGAGTCCTGGCCGATACAAATACAAGTGAAACAATAAAAATACAACCTACATCACTTGGCAAAGCTTCTACCAAGACTTCATCTTTCTACTTCGACTGTGTCAAATGTTATCTCGTGGCGGAAACCATAATTAACTACAGAGATGATCGTATCGGATAACCTCTTTGTTCTACATTGACCATAACGCCATCCAACTTCTGCTGACTAAAACGGTTTTTTCAACTTTGGATCGCAGCCCCCAAAAGGCAAACGATTTTTAAGAAGTGCCCAAAATCTCCAAACTGCATTCGCTTCCTCTCTTGGTGTGGCGTCATTGCAATGAACTAAAGATGGTGACTGTTGTAAAAGAGCCTAAAATACATACTTTTCACAGTTTTGAAATTATGTTTTCATCCAGAAATATTGCTTCAATTAAATGTTAATTAATTTTTTCTTTCAACAAAATAGTATACTCGATTCCTCTCACGAAACGCGCCATTTCAAGAACATAGTCATCTTCAAGTAACTTAAAGTTCGCAATCCAGGAAGCTATCGTATATTATAATTGTGTAACGATTTATGTTGCTGTCAGTTCAACAACATCCACTACTTTGTTGTCCGTTTCCAACACCCATGGGCATCGCAGGATTTGATGCAGAATGCTGGGGACCGAGCTTGATTCCATTTGCCTAAAATGTAAGATTACATTAAAAAATAATTTTACGCAACTAAGTAGATAAGAAATTAAAAATGGGGTGTTTCGCATAGTTGATTCAGTTAATTACCAAGTAAGTATAAAAAACGTTTTTATGAGACCAGAAAATAGAAAATACTACGTTAAACGACGGTTATTTTTACGACGACTTTGGAAAATGTGTTTAATGCAAGGTAACTATAACAATTAGGTCAGCAGCAATATATTTACATATTTATATTTACGAATATTCATACCGGATAAACATTTCAGTGATAATTAAATTGCTATTAATATGTGCCCTGCACATAAAAATTACAATCCAAATGAAGTCAACTGAGGTAAAAATGCAGTTAAAAGAACGGGTATTTGTTTCACACGAAGGTTGCAATTATATATCAAAATACAGTTAATTAGTTTATAGTGGCCACGAAACTCATCAGTCGATCGACTGATTAAATATGAATTTTATATCCCAAAATGTAGAAAATGAAATGAAATTACACAATAGCAAACTAGAATAGAAATCAAACCTATCCCGAAGAGCTCTTAATTTTCAATGACACCCTTAATTGAAATCGTGATAAGTGAATATTTTAATACCATTTGAAATGGTCAACGGTTTTGACTTGATTGTTTTCGTCGACGTTATATCTTGAAGTAGCATCCTTTTAAAGCTAAATGAACAAAAGTTGTACCAACTAACTTCGCAAACTCTTGTAAACGTACAAGACGAGTTAAGTCCTTGTAAGAAAGGACAGTCAACGACACAGAAAACGAAGGTAAGTTATTGGTGATTGGCAAGGTGAGTGTAGAGTATGATGTGGCATTAGACAAAAGGAACGGCAAGCTAAATACTGTATCTAGAACAATAACACGCACAAATTACATCGGCATGGGTTTTTTCCTAAAAAACTACTGAGTTAAATCTAGCTGTAGCAACCAGTGAGAGCCTTAGGTGAACACTTAAAAATCTTCCTTATCACACAACGCAATTTGTATGGAGAGACATCACCTTGTGCACCAAAACGGAAGTAGGAGACCGCAAAATTATATTGGATATCGCCCGATGTCAAGCATGCTTTGGGTGCATGGTTTGTCAATATAAGGAAATTATTACAAGTGTCTTACTGCGTCGACCATTGACGATTTTTTAGCCTATCAATAGTACAAAGTGGTCGTGAAGACCCCTGACGCAAAAAGACTAGAAATGCAAGTTATTGAGTTACGAAATGGGAAAAAGAGTATGCAACAAGTTTCCTAAACTCACACAAAAAAGTTTTTCTCAAGAAGCCTTAGTTGAATGGATAAAAGATTACTTGAAGAACATATGATGCAGACACGTTTACCGAGAAAGAAAGGGCGATTTCACCAGGAATTAACTATGACCTGATGCCATTGCACTGAAACAAGGTCTTGAAGAGAAAACCATGTTATAACGAGTAAGATGTACAGTTTTCACATACTTGCAATAAATAATTAAATTTTTTTCTTTAACGTAGAGGTGGTCCAATGACCGCATTGAATCTTCATGTCAATTTTCCACTAATTCGGTTGTTATTCAAAATTACTTATACTTGTAATATCGATGAAACTATCTCTTTGACTTGAGATTAAACAGTTTCAGAACTTAAAGGGCTGATAATTATTATTATGTTATTTATCTCTTATTATTATTATCATATTATTATATATCTCTTTACTCTGTTCTTTCATAATTTTGGGGGGAATGACTGTCCTTGCATCCTTGTAAAACTGCACTTCTTTGACAACTCTAAATATTGGTTGATTCAGTAAAAAAAAATTTTGCACAGAAAACTGTTTTTCATTGGAAAAATATCTACACAAGGTCAGGTCGATGAGGTAAAACTTTGCATGCAATTCTGATGCAACCACCCTAATGAATATCTAACCACAATTCATTTTTAAAAGGCAAGAGTACTGCGCGGAAATTACTGTAGCTGACAATATGTTAACAACTGTCTGGGTGTGGCTTTTATTCTTGGTAACGTTTGGGTTAAGTTTAATGTGTTAGGGTAAGGTTCAGGGTGTAAAATAGCAGAAATGGCGGACAAAGATCTTGTTAGGTTAAGGTTTAGTTTTGGTCCCACATACTTGTAAACACTGTGAGCTCACATGCCGAGTATCCCTAAAACTACAAACTGATACCACCCCTATTGAGTTTTGCAATATTTTTGCTCAATGAATGCCCAGTTAACTTGCTAACTGAGACCAAAAAAGGAGCCTTTTCAAAATGGATAGAAGCTTCTCATTATGGGAGGTGGAATAAAATAGTTTATGCAAGATAAATCAACACACCATCGCTAGCGACCAAAAGCTTTGTATCAGAAAACCGGAAAAAAAGTGACCCAAGAAAAACGGGTAAAATAACAGTATCAACATGGAACAAGTCTGAATTACATTAAAAATTTCAAGTCCTTAAACAACATTCTGTTACAAGAAACTTGACAAATTTGAAGACTAACTATTTAGTCACAAGCCCTTGTGCCTCCTGTTAAATGTCATGAAAGAACTTGGTACAAACTTAGATTATTATTTGTAAAGGAGTTTAAAGGCTCCGAGCTGCTCGACTTCGTTGAAGTAGTTAGCCATGACCTCGAACTGGAAAATGTTATTGAACAACCAGACTGTCAAAGTGATGGCTAGCAAGAGACGACAACAGCAACCAAGGCCAATGGATCAAAAGCATGTTCACAGAAACAAAAATATATTGCCTTCGTTGAAACGAGTAAATTATGAAACAGCAAATATCGATCGAAATTATGGGCACTATTCAAGGTAACTTCGAAAACAAAACAGGCGAGCTATCCACACCCCACCCCATAAAAATTAAACCTGTATTTTTTAAAGCAAGTGCATCTAAGAAAAGAATCATAAATGTTACTCATGTTTTAAGCTAAGGAACATTATAAGAAGGAGGCAGCAATATTTTGCACATCTTAGAAAGTACTTACTTATATATATATATCATTAAGGAAAGCGAGAGGACGGTAGTTTAGCGAAAATTTTTAGCTTGTCTTCCTTATACTGTGTTTTGCAACTAAAAATAACACTACTTAATTCTATTTAATCAACCACCAAATAGGGCAGGTTACCATAAAGAAGTGAATGAATGTTAAACAATTCAAAATAAAATAAATGATAAGATGTAAACGTTATCATTTACAGTTAAAAATACAAAACTGCACTACTTACTTCATTATTGATGTCAAAAAGCCCTTCTTGAATTTTCTGATAAATTTCCTTTGCAGTATTAATAAATGCCTAGGATCAAAGGTCAAGCGATAGAAAAACATTTTTCTGTTCATAGATAACGGTTAACTACAAAAAGCAGCACGCCAGTTGACGTGGGTAATCTCTTAGAATTCACTACCAAAGAACTATAAACAACCAAGTTACTGGAAAGATCTGGTTAAAAACTGTTTTTTCAAAACTACCACTACATCGAATATCAACGTCTTTCAGAACAACAAATTTTATTTTTATAACTTGTGTAAACACTATGAATGTAAAATGAATCTTATTCTTAACAAGGCATTTCTTAAATACTTTAACTGCTTTCTACAAAAGAGACACACCTTGAGGGTATCCATAGTTACTTTCACAACATTCTTAAACAGCTACGCGGATTTAAAAAAATTGAGAAAAGGAGGTGAAAGTAATGGATGGATGAGGAAAAAAGATGGAAGGAAAAGAGAGAAGAAAGGTGAGGGAAGAGAGAGGAGGGAAGAGAGAGAGGAGAGAAAGAGGAGAGGGAGGTGAGAAAACAAAGGAAGAGAGAAGAAGACCGGAGAGAAGAGCAGAAAAGAGGAGAGAGAGAGAGAATGAGAAGAGAAGAGAAGAGAAGAGAAGAGAGAGAGAGATAGAGAGAGATAGAGAGATAGAGAGAGAGAGAGAGAGAGAGAGAGAGAGAGAGAGAGAGAGAGAGAGAGAGAGAGAGAGAGAGAGCAATCACCGAAAACGAGATCACCAATTAACTCGCTGGTTTCCACCAATTGCACAACTGATTGGATGTAACTCATTAGAAAACTAAAAAATTTTCTCACTTAAATATTCATGGACGGTCAGTCTAATGCTATCAACGGTTATGTTGCTTCTTCTCTTAAGGAATCCACATCTGCTTGGTTTGATGTGTTTTCAATTCTTTCTTGGGTTTCTTTTAACGAATCGATGGTTAATTCTGCTTTCCAGTACTGTCGTCTGTAAATTGGTTTGTCAAAATCCTGCTTATATGCTATGTCTTTGTCACATCAAGGAAATGTAGCACAATCTTAGTTTCGATAGTAGTTTGCTCTAGATAATATCAATGGAAGTGTTTTGGTGATCTTAGCTCAGTGGCACAAGCTCAGTTAATTTCAGTCTGTGTGACGCATTACTTTCAACGTTTTCATCATTATGGAGTTATTGCCTCCCTTCCTAATAAAACCGTTCTATTAATAACGGTTTTTCCTCTCAGAAGGTTAGATTGTGGAACTCACTGGTCTCTGAGTAATGTTATCATATGAGTTGAATATTTTTGGGTCTAATGTCAACTCATGCTTTACCTTTTTCTTTCTGTCCTTCCTTTAGAGTTCCATACATCTAGTTGCTTTATGCCTTGTATATTTTTAATTATTTAAAAAGTANGAGGAGAGAGAGAGAGAGAGAGAGAGAGAGAGAGAGAGAGAGAGAGAGAGAGTACTCTTGTACTATTATTATGGTTCACAAAATTTTAAAACTTAATTTGAGACCTTTACTTAAACTACTGACTTGGCGTTTTCAAATAATGCAGACTTACCTCTTCAACATTGGCTGCTGTTTTTGCAGATGTCTCCATAAATATTAGACCATGTTCACGAGCAAATGCCTCACCCTGTTTTACAAAAAGACATTGTTGTTTAAAATATAAGCAACTGACTATTTGGAAATCCAAAACAAGTAAATCAATACTACTTTTAAAAAATATTTTTGTGTATTCTGTATACAGATGGAATAACCTGATACACAGAAGGGTTTAAGGGATTAAGGGCAATATGCGCAAACAAGAGAGGTTTTAAACCCAATAATACCACGAATAATAACTGTCACATGTCTGAAATCTACCATAAATCACCTCCTAAAATAATGGTAATATTTGAAAATTGTTAGAACTGAAAACATACCTCTTCTTTCTTGACTTCACGTTTGTTTTCAAGATCACTGTATTCAAGAAATAAAAAGCACAGCTACAATCAGTTAATATTATGGCGTAAATTTAACTAGAGGATTATAAGCTGCATCTTGAATGGCTACTTATATTTATTGAAACTTAATGTTCGAATTCGGATCTGCAGATCCATCTCGCAGTTTATGATGGCCAGAAACAAAAGGCACTTTGGTAGCATAGGAGGATACGGCCTACTCTCTATCCGTTCACTAAACACGAGCTGATATACATCTCTACCGCCGGAGTAGGGGCATGATGACAAAACACTATTGGAAAGAAGTTGACAAATATACTGCTACTGCTGCAATGCATTAGCTGCAAATAGCCAATAGCTAATGAAAGTCATTGTTATCTAATAACTAATGATGATGCCAATCAGGTAATTCTAGTTTATCTCTGCACTTATGAAGTACGAAGCCCTGTATCGTTATACTGTTTCGGTTGTGTTTATGAGGCCATACCCGAATGACGTTGGATGCCTGCCGGTCTACAATATTTGGAAGTCTTGTGTAAAATACCTGGTTTATCCGCTACCTACACTATGGGAAGGACAAAAAAAGTATCTTATCTTTCTTCTGATGATATCTTTATCAACATTTTTTGGCTAGCAATTACAGTAATTTTGATAACTATATTCCAAGCTTGCTATTGCGCTGCGGTCTAAACCTAATTATATGAATTAATTCCCTAATTCTCTAGTAGCATGTTCCAAAAAGACTCTTTCATATGTCGTATAATAGATGTCTCCTTTTTGTTATTAAGTATGTTGCATCCCAGTAAAACCTCAACAAATATTCACTTTTCAAATTAAACAACTAAAAATTTTTATTTCATTTTCCTTTCTCTATTAGCTACGCCAAGTAGTCTGATTTAAGATGTAAACACACAAGATGGGACGACAAAGGGATTATATATCCTATAGGTGCTTTAAGTTCTTTTTCTGGCAATTTCAAATACTTTTTCTCTACAGAAAGTCACCAAGAGAGTCTGTGGTATTTGTCCTTGCCTTATTTGAATAAGGTTGACATCTTTGCTTGCTAACAGATTGTTTTGTTGTCACTGATAATAACCCCAATACAGAATTTAAAATGCTTAAACACTTGATACATTATTTGCCAGTTCTGTTAAATAGTGTTGGATCAGATCATTTACAAGTGTTAACGTTTCCTCATTTGTCTATTTTTTTAAAAAACTTCATTCCCTTCCTAGATATTGGTGGGGTTTAAGTGGGCAGTTGATATTCCAAGACCTTTGTAAATGACCAAAATGTGACATGCAATTTCCATCGCAGGTAACCAAATATTTCAACAGACCTGGACAAAACCGTAATTGACATTAACCTTATTAAAAATGAAACCTTTCTAATCAAAATGCAAAGTTAAAAACTTTCATTTTTGTCTAAAACCATACATCAGCTGAAACAATACCTCTTGTTTCCAATAAGCATAATAACCATATTAGAATTTGAATGTTGTCTTGCATCTTCCAGCCAAGTTGTCAAGTGGTTGAACGTATCTCTCCTAAACAAAATGTGATTAAAATAACATGAAAGCTAAATCAATAGTTAACTTACAAAAAAGTCGTAACTCTGCCCATCTTACAAATTTTTCATACTATTGTCCGTAAGGAAAGATAACGATTGCTGAACAATGTAATTGGAATAAGATCGGAAAGTTGGTAGATCAAGATGTGAAGAACTTTAAATGAATAAACGATACATTTGGCCAACGTCAATTAACAGTAAAACTAAAAATAACGTAACATTAATGGGTTTATCTAAAGTAAAATTAGAAATAGTTTTAATTTAAAATGTGAACAATTTTCTTCATTCTATCCTATAAGAAGAACACTATACTTCTAATGTGTAACCAAAGATAAAAAGTAACAATGCTGTTCAAAATTTTAAAATATTTCATTATTGATTATGCAATGTACCCAGTTTTGCTAACTGGACAGCAAAATGTGAGGTTTCATTAACAGTTGAAATCAAGTATGTGTGAAACTGGTAACACAATTGACATTCTCATGGTAAGGCTACAGCATAACTATGATACATCAGTTTCAATCAAATGCAATTTCTACTAAGCAGTTGTCCCTTTAACTCTGGAAATATACTGTTACCACAAAGCAACTTCATCAGTCGAACGAGGAAAAGTTCAAATATTTATGTAGCATATCTGACAGACTCATGATGAAGATCCCATGGGAAGAACAGACAACAATGAGGAATTAGTGAAAAAAAGTTTAAAATCCATTCATCAGATACGCCACAGAAGATAATTTTGCTAGGCTAGGTGGATTCCATTCTCATCATCTACATTTGAGAATCTTCTCAAATGTAGGTGATGAGAATGGAAACTTTGAGAATTTTACCTGTGAATCTATGACAGCATAAACTCAATATTTGGTTCAACTACAACATATCAGAAGATGTGCATATCACTAAAACTCCACCAATCTTTGATAATTACTCTGGTAATTCCTAAACAATCTTGAAGATTACAAAAAGAACATTCTAGTTCACGTGGAAGATGGCAAGTTAGAAATATGGATGAACATTTCAAAAATCCTTCTAATTCTAGAAATGCAAGAACTGACAAAAAGACTCTTGCTGATGATGTACCAATGTTTGTGAACTATCCTTATATAAGTACAGATACTTTCTGGGATGAGGAAGTAGATTAAGCTCCAGCTCCAATGAAAAAAGTAGTATCTCAAAGGCTTTTGAGTATAACTCAACCAAAGCAAACTAATAGCATTCAGAAAATTACTATGAAACTTCCACATAAGAATGTTCTTGGAAAAGAGGGTGGATCAATGGGAATTCCCTGGATGGTACCTTTTCCAATGAAAGTCATCCTCATCCTTTTAGTCAAATACAAGGGAAAAAGTCTCACCCAAGTTGTAGCAAAAACCAACAATCACGTGACCCCAAATAGAATAAAGCAAGTCACATGCAAATGTCTTCACTCTAGTTAAAATGATTCAGAAATCAATATTTACTTTTCACATTTTAGTTTGAGCAGAAAATGCTTTAAACCACAAGATGGGAGCAGTATTGATCTTCTTGATTTAAACAAAACTCTATAATTTTCTAGGTTTCCAATCAGGGTTTTTCTTGTGTTTATCTTCCTCAAATGTACCTTTTGGCATGGCACTAGAATAATTATTGTTCTGTTTGCTGCTCAGTCAATTGTTCCAACAGAAACTTTTAAGTGTAATTAGATTAAAATAATCTAGTCTGAAGTAGCTCTTTGCTCTTATCATTCCTAAATATATAAAAACTCTAGAGTTTCTTCCTGTTGTACTGAATTTGGATTTAACAAATTCAAAAAGGACTTGAGATCTCTGTTGGCGAAGTTGTGAATTCCTATCCAAAGACTTCTTCTTTTACTTTTCGCTGCTCCCTTTAGTGGTCGCCACAGTGGATAAGTCTCCTCCACTTCACACGGTCAGCTGCATCCTCTTTCCTTGCTCATACTGCTCTCACGTCCTCTGCTATTGCATCCAAGTACCTTCTCTTTGGTCTTCCTCTTTTCTTTCATCTTGGCACTCTCATCTCCAACATTCTTTTCCCAATGTAGTCTTCCTCTCTCCTGGTCACATGCCCAAACCAACTCAGTCTTGCTATATGTACTGTGCCCCTGATGTTTTTGTTTTGGGTCCTATCCAATCTGGTGACTCCCAGCGATCAACGAAGCATTTGGAGCTCAGCAACTTCCAACTCAGCCTCTTGTTTCTTTGTTGTTGCTATGGTTTTGAGTCCATACATCATGGCTGGCTGTACTGCTGTTTTGTAAACTTTTCCCTTCACCTTGGCACTTTGCTTTCTGTTGCACATCACTCCTGTCATCCCCCCCCCCATCTATTCCATCAAGCCTTCACTCGCCTTTTTACTTCTCTGTTGCAGTCTCCATCACTTTGTACAGTGGATCTCAGATATTTGAAGTGTTCTACCTTTTTCACCTCTGTTCCTTTCACTTGTATTTGGTCCTTATCTCTTCCATTCAGCACCAAATATTTCGTCTTTGCTTGGCTTACTCTCATTCCCCTTTTCTCCAGGGTGTGATGCCATCTTTTCAATTGTTCTTCCATGTTGTTTCTTGTTTCAATACAAAGAACAATGTCATCTGCAAACACCATATTTCAGGGTGCATCTTATCTTACTTCTTCTGTTAGCATGTAAATCACCATGGTGAAGAGGAATTGGCTGAGGGTGGACCATTGGTGCAGTCCAACTTTGACTTTGAATGACTCAGTTAGTCCAGCAGGACTTTCACAGTCATACTATCTTTGTACATATCCTGAGCCAATCTTGCAGACTTTTCTGCTGTTCCTGCCTTTCTCATACAATGCCATATGTCTCCCCTTGGTACCCTGACATATGCCTTCTCCAGGTCTACAAAAACACAATGCAGCTCCTTTTCTCCTTCTCTGTACTTTTCCATCACAGAGCAATTAGTGCATCTGTAGTGCTTTTCCTTGGCATAAAACCACATTGTTGCTTGCATATTCTCACTTCCTGTCTTAACCTTGCACCTAAAATCCTTTCCCACAGCTTAATTGTGTTACACATTAGCTTGATAACTTTTTACAAGGATACTTTTTCTCCATTCCTTGGGCATTTTCTCACAGGCAAGGATTTGGTTGAAAAGTTTTGTAAGTGTTTCATGGCCTGTGAGCCCAGGCACTTCCATGATTCAATGGGGATGTTGTCAGGGCCTAAAGCTTTCTCATTCTTCATTTTCTTCAAAGCCTTCTTTACTTCGCTCTTGTCCATGCAATGGATGTTGCACTCTGTTCTTCCTGCTTCTTCTTCCCACTGCTTTGTGGTGTTTTCATTGTTCATGAGCCCTTTGAAATAACTTTTTCACCTCTGCCATACTTCCTCTTCCCCTGTCACCAACCTCCCATCAGTATCCCTGATGACCTTGACATGGTGCATATCCTGTGATGCTCTGTCCCTCTGTTTCTCTATTCTGTACAAGTCCTTTTTGCCTTCCTTTGTGTTTAGTCTGTTGCACAAGTCATTGTAGTCATATCTTCCCATCACACCTTCATTGCCACTGTTCCCTTCCCCAATACATCCATTGAAATGTGCTTCAACAAAAATTCCCTCACCTCTGGGGATGCTTGCCTGCATGGCATCCATGTCAATCCAGAATGTTTCTTTCTCTTCCTGTGTGCAACCAGCCTGTGGTGATTATGCACAAACTATGTTCTCCAAAGAAGCTCCTATGCCCAAGGAAGTGATGCCCCCACTTGGGCAGGGCAAGCCAACAGGAAGAAGGCTCCATTACCCAGACAGGGGTGGATGCCTGAGTAGTATGCCTTGCCAAAGGGCAACCTGGAGACTGTGCCAGGCAGGGTTGTCCATACCCTGAGGTTCTGACTGAACCTGCATACCCACAATTTCCATCAACAGACTAAGACCAATTAAATAATTCTCAAAGGCCACAAAATAATAATTTGTTCACCTAGAATAAGGATACAACATTAATGCATAACAACATAATACTGTTATAGCAATGTCACATTCTTGTTATGTGAACATCTCATAAAATATTATGAACAAATTTTTACACTGCACACCTAACAATAACATTTGGCTTTGATGTCACACTATATTCTTTGATAAAAATGATCTACTCCAAGTGCATATAATGTAGAACTTACCGTGTAATATCATAAACCAAAAGTGCACCAGCAGCTCCTCTGTAATATGACCTAGTTATAGACCTAAATGATTCTTGTCCTGCCTATTGAGACAAAATTTTTTAAAAAGTTCAAAAGAGTCTAAAGAAGAAATTTGGGATATAGCTGGACATTACAAAAGACAGAGTCAACCATAAACACTTGGTCCTGGCACCAAATAACCAACAACATCCCATAAAAATACTTGTTATTTATACTTCATATACATAAAAATAAAAATCAAGTTAAAATAAATTATCATTAATAGTCAATAATAAAGTTAATTAAAACTGCAACAAGGTCAGTACAATAATGAAAAACGTGCTAGCACCAATGACTTTTACATAAATCTGTCTATCATAACTTACAATCAGACACAATGATTTCTTTATATATGTACTTTCTGTGTTTACCAAAAAAAAGTCACTTTAGATCTTGCTCTGTTATGTTACTTGATTTCCTGATTTAGTACAAGTGATATTACTTGATAACTCTTTGCAAATCAACAATAATTACTTAAGTTTGTTGCTAAAAAATAATCCTAACAATATCAACACTGTGCTTTGCCACAATTATACAGTTAACAAAAATTAAAAACCATTATCTGCCCTTGGATGCCAAATAAACACCTCTTCCATAACATATAAACTTTAAGAACATTTTCCAATAACCTGAATTCATTAAATCTTTCGTAATTGAATATCCAAGTAATTTTTTTTCAGCAATAATGACACAAACAATACAACTGTTGCATTTTGGTTCTTTATCATAAAAATAAAAAAACACTTTCTTCATCAATTTTCCTCCTAGTGAGGGTTATTTTAAGCACCAAGTAACTTGTGTACATTGAAGATTTGTATGTCAACTAAGACTACATAAGCATCTTAATATATTTATATATAATAATTTTAAACAGGGTTAAAATTACAATGAACACAATTATGGTATGTCCTCTGTCTTGTCTATGTACAGTTACATTCTGAAGTAACCCAGTTAGTAAATAATCTCTTTTCAGCCCTGTTAGCTGGTTGTGTCTCTGTTGTAAAAGTTAGTGCTTGTCAACCATTAATTTTGAATGTTGATAGCTGCTGTGATGTCATAGTATATCTCAGCTCATAATATGTGAAACTGTGACAAGTCAGTAACATTAATTACCAAAGAATCTGACTAATGTAAAGTGCAAATAAACAGTAGAATGCTAAAAACATGGTATGCTAGCTGATCAGAATATAACTTAAGTGGGTGCACAATCTGACTATCTTACATGTTCCAATTAAGGTCACATGATGAAACTGTCTTGGCTGGATTTAACACCCAATAGTATAATAGCTACAGTTGTTCCATGTATTTGTGAATGGGAAGCCACAATTGGATAACAGTTAATAAAATACTTAAGAGATATAGTCAGCAGGATTGGGAAATCCTTAACAAATGAAATCTACTCCTCAAACCACATTACGTATTTAGTAAGATCTCCAGTCACCACCAAAACTGACTGTAACTACACTTGATTATCCCCATGAATCTATGCAAAACAACTTGAATTTGTACAAGCCCAAACCAAAACAAAAAATGTTCTGTGAAACAGTGGCCATAGCAATATGTGACACTTTTTGTTTACTGCTTAAAATTTTGAGATAAAAAGATAAACTTTGCAAGCTAATACTTAAATTGATTTTCTAAACCCTCTTCTGACTTATTCAGTGATAAATATGTGAACTGAAGCTGAAAGTAATCTTAATCAAAGTCAAAATGTAGGCAAGTTACTAAGGAGGCTTTTGTGCACCTATTTATCCATGGATTTAGTATAGGGTCTGGTTATAGATCTTTTTCTCCATTGGTCTTGTACACAGTCCCAGTTTACCCAAAATCTCCTCCAAGTAAACATCTGAGCCAAAAAATCTTCTAAAAAACATCTTGAATAAAGCATAAAAGAAGTCTGTTTCTTTGATAAGTAATGAAGATGACACAAAATGCTTTATAATGTTTTATACTTGATTTGACCCTTTAACCATGACAATTTTAACTTATTAGCTAACTTTTTAAAAAACAATAATAACCCCCCCCCAAAAAAACCCCCACAACACATGTGCTTATACTAATGGTATTAACAAACAATTATATTGTGGAATTCTCAGCATTTACTATCTGAGTGCAGAGCATTGAGCAACATTTTATTGATTTTGAGCTTTATAACTCTGATGTGACAAAACTGGGTGGAGGCTGGTCAAAGCGTAACAGTACCAGCCCATAATTGGGGTACAAGCTTCATTGCCAACCACTCCCTTTAACAATACAATGTATTGGGGGTAATTTATGGCCAAGAATTAGGAAAATATGAGCACCCAAGCAGGAAATATCAGCTCCTTCTGGATGTCATCTGAGTATTTTGGGGATTCATGCCATGGCAACCTCAATACAACAAGAGAAAATGAATAAGTGCAGTAACGTCTCCAACTAAACACTCTCCTTAACTATTTGTTATCCCTTCAAATAAAGTGACATTAAAGTACTAGTTTTTCAATACTAGCTTAATTCCCTAATTAACAATTCAAATACAAATCAATATCCTTTTCAATGCATGTTTCAAAGGAATTCATATAATGTTAACTGCCTGTCCTGCATTAAGTGCTAAGAATGTATGTATGGTGTGGTTTAAGGCAGATAATAAATGCAGAGTAAAAGAAGTATTCCTAGATAGAAGTTAATAATTTCCTAGTTGCATAATATCTTGAATAAAATAAGTTGAATGAAACACAAGGTCTTGGAATACTTACCAATGAGTTCTTTTCATCTTTAAGTATAAATAGTTTTTGGAGTAACTTAGGAAATATACTTCATGAAGGCCAAACATATTTTTATGTGAAGTAACGCTGCAAAAAAACTTTCTTCCAAAAATTAGGATTCCCTAACTTTACAATACTGTTTTTTTCTTAAATAATAGTAAAAATACATACCGTATCCCAAATCTGAAGTTTGATCTGCTTGCCATCAATAGTTATCATTCTTGCACCAAACTCAACTCCTAAAGTGAATTAAATGGCAGCCATAAAAATATTTTCCAGTTTTATCAGAAAAATCAGAAAGTTGTTACTGTCTGTAACAAATGTACACAACATTAAAAAATGGTACTATTTATCAACTTGTTGTAACTGCTACAAGAAATCCAAAAATCACTTTTCTCAGCATCAACAAACTTGTGATAAAATATTTTAGGTTTTATTGCAAGTAATTTTGCATAAAATTAACATTAGCCAGTTGGAATGTTAGTATTTTTCCATTACAGAAAAAAAATATTCTTCTACCCAGTAAAATAACACAGTACTACATAGTAACAGGCCATGGCTGCATACTTGCCAATGCTGTGAGTCACCTATGACATAAACAATATAAGGGTCATTCCATCTAATTTCCACAAGGGTTTGTACCAAATGTCATAATGTTTTTTCAAAATTTATTTGGTTGCAATTCATGACAGAAGTAATTCCAGGCAATTTTAGGTTCACAGGTCTTAACATTCAGGTATCATGGCTATTTATTGACTTTGCTAATTTTTTGGAGACCTGCAGTACTTACTGATTTTAAAAGCTAATGACTGTAGCCTATGGCTTGAGTTTCCCCAAAACCCTGTCAAATTAAAGCAGCTGTTTCTGAATAACAACAACAGATAAGTATCTCCATTCCTTAATCTTGTAACAAGGCCAAAAATATTTTCAGAGAATCTAAAACATTTCTTTTTGTCTGTTTTGGGGGGAATCAAGGAGGTAAAAAAACGAAGTAAAAATCTAATATGTACTATTTTTAACTTTTTGAACATCATTTCCTGTACATCATAAAATTATAACTAATAAAAAAATAGTTTTTGAATGTACCCAGTTGAAAGTCAAAGAAATAGAAACAAAGTGGGGCTATTAAAAATCACCGTATGAATCTATTTGCATTCCCTAAAACTGCTGAAAATGGAAATTTCCATTTTGAGGCATAGTTCTGAGCACTAATAATCGATGTGTAGCAGGAAAAGCTTACAAACCCTGTTGACGTTGGACGGAATGATCCAACAACGATATTTTCAAACCCGAATAAACGACACTGCCTCTGAGCACCCGTAGCTATAGAATTGAGGGAGACTAGACCAATGGTTAACAAAAAAGGAGATAAGTTCGGTGAAAGTATCACTCGAAGGGATGTGCTAAATTAAATCCCTAAGCATAACCTACTAAGCTCTGTAATTATGGGGGCAAAATGCATCTTTTTTCTGTCTTTTCAAGTGAAAATTCAAAGTTCAAGTGATTATTGCGATAAGCAGTAACATACCGATAGTCAGATCATGAACGGGCTGAAATCTTTTGTCTGTAAACTGAAGAAGAAGGCATGACTTTCCGACTCCTAAAAAGAAAATAACAGAATATTATATGCATAAATAACCTGTAATCAACATGTAAATAACGCACATCGCGTTACTTTGCAACTGCAAGGTAATGTTCAGTTGCGTCAAGAACAAAATCTATGGCGTATACCTTAATATTCATTATATTTTTAAGAGTTTCTGGGTTACCTGTATCCCCAATAATGATGTATTTAAACAAGTAAACGTAAGACATGGCAACTAGTTTTCTTTGATCCTTCCTTTCCTGAAAACTTTGATTAATTTCGAGGAAAACAAAATTTTCTCAATAAAGCAAATGTCGTCTTTTCGAAATTGTAGTGGACAGGCTGAGTCTGCGCGTTAATCTCGATTTTCACTTTCAGCTCGAGGTTTTCGAAGCCACGTCATATGACTTGTTGATAAATGGCAATTAATTATGAATGACCCAATGGCAAGGTTCCCAAACAAATGAGCTCGGACAAAAAAATATATATATCAGTGAGGGGAACAGAAACTTCAACAAATACTTGGAATAAGATTGATCTGGTCTTCTGTGACGAAACTAATATTTCTAATCCTAGCCTTTAATGTCTCAATCTTTGGACAAAGAGTAAGAATTAAAGTCGCCCCATATCAAGTCTTTCACTTTCTGCGCTAAGAAATCCACACCGCGTGGTGCTGGTATCTCTACCAATTATCCGAGATACAAAGGTTTTATTTTAGGGTTCAGTTGGATAAAAGGATGTGAGATAAATGACACGAGGTCTGCATGGAAATGTTTACAGTCGTAAAAATGTAATCTGTCCCACTGTTTAACTAAAACGGGATCACGCATCCGCTACGTAACGCCTTTACGAGAGGGAAAGGGGTTACAGTTATATTACCGAGGCTAAAAAAAATGTTTTGAAGGTGGGAGGGGGACGATCTTACTTTTAAGGTTATGTGACAGGGTAAACATGTTTTTGGGCAGAATCAATCCTTTCAAATCGGTCTACAAGTGCTTCAACAACCGTGAATAAGCCTTTTAGTTTATATATCCAACCTTCTGACCAATACCTTGTCAAACAAGGGTGGCTTGTGAGTTTCGATAACATAAAAGGCTATACTGGCTGAAGCATTATCTCCTGTNAACAAATACTTGGAATAAGATTGATCTGGTCTTCTGTGACGAAACTAATATTTCTAATCCTAGCCTTTAATGTCTCAATCTTTGGACAAAGAGTAAGAATTAAAGTCGCCCCATATCAAGTCTTTCACTTTCTGCGCTAAGAAATCCACACCGCGTGGTGCTGGTATCTCTACCAATTATCCGAGATACAAAGGTTTTATTTTAGGGTTCAGTTGGATAAAAGGATGTGAGATAAATGACACGAGGTCTGCATGGAAATGTTTACAGTCGTAAAAATGTAATCTGTCCCACTGTTTAACTAAAACGGGATCACTCATTTTCCCTGTAACGATTTCATGAAAATAATGCATTCTTACAAGAATATCTAAGCAGTTTTCTTAGCTGTCAGCAAGTTTAAGACCCCCAAAATCTGGATGTTCGTTTATATCTACACGTGAAATTAACAGGGAACAAATAACTGAACGACCAAGCGCAGAAATTGCAATGGCGTTCTGACCAACTTCTAAATTTATAGTGACTAAATCACATTTCTTCTCGTATTCAATTCAACTGAATGTATTTATGTTCAATGTTTCTTTACGTTAAACATCTAAAGCAAGTCATTTTCAGATCTTCAGTAAAGTAAGTTCACTGACTGGCTATACCCAACAAAACGTCAACAGGAATTTTCTTGGTCCGTTCCGCACCAATAGCGAAAGCCTTTGCGGTTCAAAGTAAAACAACTGATTTTCCTTCCGCTGTCACGATGACAGTTGTTTCTTTCTCCCGTTTCGTAGTTTCTGGGGTTTTTCTGACACGGCTTTTATAACTCGTTTTTAGTCAAACTTAAAGCAAATTGCTTGATGATGATTTTCGTAGCAGTTGCGACATTGTTTTACAAGTTTTCGAAATGTGCCCAAGCCTCATACATTAGAAACACCGCTTAGCTATCAACAAAATTTCTTTTCGCTTCTTCGGATTTTTCGTTTCTGAACATCCAATTAAAATGTGTCCTTTATTACAAAAAATAGCATTTTACTTCGTTATTTTCTCCTTTAGAAACACCGACTTAGTTGTCCCAGGAAGTGATTTTAGGCGTTGCGGTTGTGCCTCTGAAATTGGTTTGTCAGGAACGGCGATGCTGGCACTCATTTATCGCACGATAATTTCTTTCCAAACAATTTCCGGAAATGCTTTAATTTGCCAAATTTTATCATTAATTTTTCTAGGTACCTGAATTGGTATTTCACTTGACACCCTTGACATTATAATGGGTATCAATAAACTGCCGTAACATTCTGCAGACATCCCCAATGACTTCAATCCTCGCACATGTACAATTGAAATATTATCCAAAAATACATCAAAGCTGGCAGACTTTTGTATTTCCATGTAATTTTAAAATAGTTTGCATGTGCGAGCTTATAATTTGTTGTTTGTTCACAAACCTTTCCTTTAATATTGCGATGGCATGTTCGTAATTTTCGTCGGTCAAATCGAGCCTAGGAACGGGACGGTGGGGGTTGCGTTCGAGTACACCAAGCAAATAATTAAATTTATGGATGTTCGATATGGTGTTATTGTTATGCATAGCACAAGCAAAATTTTGCCAAAAGGAATGAAATTGTAAAATATCTCCATTCAACTTTACTAAGTTCAACTTTGGAAGTCGAGTTCCTTGGTTTGGGAATGCTGTTCCGCCACCTCGAGTTCTATCCAAAAAAAGTTTTCAATACCCTCAGCTTCACTTGCTTTGGGTTGACAAAATCTTCAATCGTAAAACCTCTTTATTCTTTTAAAAACTACTTTTAAAGATATGTCCCATTGGCTGTCTCTTCTATTTCTTTCTCGATGTCTTCTGCAGGACAATCCAATTTGATCTCAACATCAATATTAAAGTCTTTGTTTCGTAAATTATCGCTTATCTCCTTTGCTTGTTTTTCAAGCCTTGCAAGCAAAGTGCGATTTCCTCTGTAAAAAGCAACCAGCCACCTTTGTGGTATTGATTCTCTGGTTGCCATTTTCGTGAAGTACATTTTTTTAATTCTTTTGTTTCAGTGCCCTTACCTCTCGTTGTGCGCCATTATTTTGTGTAGCTGGGTCTGGCAGATAGGAACTCAATAAATACAACTAGTTTTGATATTGCTTTGTCGGATTGTTATGACTATTGTTTAAAACAGTTGCATTCTTTACACACAAAGCTCAAAGAAATCTCTGACTTATTAGTTGAATATTACACAATTTTTAAAGACCAGCTTACAGAGGGAATAACCGAAAGTGCCTGAAAGTGAGATTGACAAATGAACCCTCATTTTATTTGTCACCATAATGTTATGCATGAAGACCTTGACTCTCGAAAGCTTCACGTAGTTTTGATGGAAATGAAAAAGCTTCAAATTTGAAATTCCCTTAAATGAGAGGCTTAAGTTGGCTGACAATTATTTGCCTCTCTTTTTTGACACCATTGTGAGTTTTCGTTGTCAAGGAGTTGCGATGACAGGAGGTATTTAAATTGATATTTAAAAGGTGAGTCCTTGTCACTTAGCCAGAACAATTCCTCTATTGTTCAAATAGTGTAAATCAATGTTGTTTGGATTATAACCGTCTCCAAATGAATTTTCTGGAGCGACAAGAAAACAATCGGTTTTTATGAGCACAAATCTTGAGATTCATAATTCCTAAGTGCCTTGTTTTTATAATCCGACTGGCAAGGTCTGACTACAACAAACCTGTAGGATGGTTTGCCTCTAGCAGTCCAAAATCATTCCGGAGTTGTGGGAGCGAGAGAAGGAGATTGGGGAGCCCAAGTCAAGTGGAGAAAAAGGTGTCGAGCGGCCGACCTGACAAACGTCGCATGAAAGCTGAAGAAGAAAAAGAAGAAGAAGAAGAAGAAGAAGAAGAAGAAGAAATCTTGAGTTGTGACAGTTTTATGTAAAATGACCTATTATTTGGAGGGGAAATAGTATAAAAGGACTTTTGAAATTTATCTTAAATCCAAACTAATTATCTATGACTAAGGGTGGGTTTAATCTGCGTTAATGGAAAACCAACGAAAAATATTGCCTGAAAAAAACATTGAAAATCACAACCCAGTTAACAAACTGTTCACATGCGAAAACGAAGCTGAGCATGTAAATGAGGATGACCAGTCTTCCCGGTTAACCAGGTTGGGACACAAACACAAAAATACTTGGTGTCAAATGGAACAGTGAGCCAGATACGTTATGTTTTGAGTCTCCACAGATTGCAAAATTAGCGAAATCTTTAGCACCAACAAAACAATCCTTGTTAAAATAAGCAGCACAAATTTAAAATCTTTTGGGCTGTTTGACTCCATTTGCCATCAATCTTAAGTTTTGTTTCTACGATTTTGCATTGTTAAGTTAAGCTGGGATGGCAAACTCGCAGGTGAGCATGAAGAAAATTGTGACAAGTCAATTTCCGAACTTGACAACTTGCAAAACATTCAAGTTGATTGATGTTTCCTTGGCAAAGGTAAGAGAATTTCATGTATTGAAATTCATATTTCTTGGATACTAGTGAGCGTTTTTATCGTTACTGCCACATAAGTCAGTACCAAGTATGAAATGGGGGAGGACACTGTCAAATTTCTTGCTTTAAAGGCAAAAGTCTCTCCTGTTAAAAAGGAAAATTTTCCTTCTCTCGAATTACTTGATGCTAAGGTAATAGCAAAAACTGGTATGTACAGTTAGGAGAACATTGCAAAAAGAAATTGGTGAAACAGAGGTACCCATATTTTAACAGGTAGATTTTATGGGCACAATCTGTTGGATCAAGAATGACAAACAGATGAAGCAGTTTGTACGCCATTGTGCGTTGGGTATTTTGAAGGTACCTGGTAGAGAGGAGTGATTTCATTTTCCAGGTACACAAATTTCGACCGATTTGCCATCACGTAGCAGGAAATGTCCAAAAAGATCATTCTCTGTTGAATGACTTGCAAAAAGCTAGAACAATTGCCCTACAAAACAATATTTTGTCCTGATCTGCCAAAGGTCCTCTTGATTACAGCACTCCTTCTACACATACAGGAGTAGATTTCGCAGGACCGCTCACATTGTCAGGCAAATATTGCAGTAAAAGCAAACAAAAGTTATGTATATTTCTTCACTTGCCTTTCGACAAGAGTATTGCATTTAGAATTGGTTGAGTCACTAGAAGTAGAATAATTTTTTAGAGGGTTTCGACCGTTTGTAGGAAGTCGGGTTTTATCCGCAGCCATGTACTCAGAAGATAGCAAAACTTTTAAAGCCGCTTCGAAGTAGGTAAAGCGTTTGGTACGTGCTCCTATAATGCACGATAAGTTTGCACCGCAAGGCGTAAGGTGAACGTTTATACAGGAATTTTCAAGAGACTATGCAACCAGTGTTTACGCCTACCTTCATTATGCAGTAGAATAGGTTGACCACTAAGTAAAGAATTGTGTCAAGAAACTCAAAAGATGTATCAAAGAGATAGTTTTCTTCGTTCCATGTTACTTCACAACCAAAGCTTCTTTCTCCACCAACACAAACGATAAATGCCCAAAGTTATAAAAATCAGCTTAAGTGTCAATTTTCTTGTCATATCTGTATTGTCTTATAGTGGCAAAACCGATCGAAAATTTTAAATAAAAAAGTATCTTATCGGCCCTTAATCATTCTGTTCTTTCCGCGCAAATTTCCGCCGAAGCAGGTCATCAACAATTATATTGTATTAGTGTAAGGGGAGGATTAAACCAAGATGCAATTTTTTAAACTATCAATAGAGGGGTGGGATAGCACCATTACAACGTTACGTAACAGTTGGAGGGATGGTAATGCTTGGTGTTACAGACCGTTATATATATATATATATATATATATAACGGTCATATATATATATATATATATATATATATATATATATTAAAAATTGAGAAATAACTCCCGATACATCGAAGTACCCTTACATATTCATAGTTTCGCATATCTACTTTATAAGTACAGTCAGATAAACTTTGTTGTACGAATCAAAAGTTTCATAAATCGATGGTTCAAAACTGATTTAGGAAGCACAAAAATTACTTTGGGCCCTGAATAAATTTTATTTTGCTGCGTTGTTTTAATATAAAACAAAAAAATGATATGCAAATTAAACCCTTGGTCAGTTAATCTCCTTTAGATATTAGTACCGTGGTATACTGACTTTAATGCAGCTAATAAGTCAAAATATGCAACAGACATATGGAATACAAAGAAACGGCAGCGATCGCCGAAGAAGAGATATTTATTAGGCGTTGCTTTGTCGGAGAAAAAATGGAGAGGGGCATTTAATAAGTGTGCGCCGAACTGGATTAAAAACATTGCTAAAGGCTAGCATGGCCACATACTTTACCACCTAAGGTATAGGCGGTCGTTCGTAACTAAATAATTTTTAGAATTACAAATTTAACTCGAGTGCGCTGGCT
Organism: Morbakka virulenta; assembly: GCA_003991215.1. Lineage (NCBI taxonomy): Eukaryota > Metazoa > Cnidaria > Cubozoa > Carybdeida > Carukiidae > Morbakka > Morbakka virulenta. Next base: position 1,999,283 of record RDPX01000082.1, on the reverse strand, counting down.
TTTTTCAAGATATCTATCGCTGAATATCTCAACCCAATCCTCCATATAACCTTAAGTCTTCCAACCGCTGCTCACTCTAGAGAAGTTCAAACGGTCCTAATTTGTCCGAGGATGTTAAAAATCTAATGTAGTGCTGTTGTACATCGATTTTATGACGGTGAACGTTTTTCCTGATATTTCATAAGCTCCCATCACTTCCCAGTGCGACTCCCGGTGCTCAATATCCACTCCCTGGCCCCTAAAAGTAAAAAAAAGTTGACACCAGCTGTGACTGGAATTCCAAACTTTGTTCAGTTGCAATTCTCAAGACGAATATTGGTTCACTACAAGACCTCTAACTCAAAAACCAATGTTCTTCACAAGATCTTCTGTCCCCTGGTGCTAGTAGTCGTTTCAGGACAATTCTGCTGAATATCTATCTAGTGATGCACCGTGCGATTGTCTCTTTTCAGTTTTTCCACTTGGAAAGATCCTATTTCTCGACTAGTTTTAAGAATATCTCTCCGCTCCTTTCTGTAGGAAATGTGCCTCTTTTTCATATCTGATTTAATAGGCTTACCAGATAATTCTAAATTGCTCCTCGAACTATTTTAATCACTCCTTCATTGATAACATCAGGTCTGAGAGCTCTGTTGTTCACCTGAGAATTTTAAAACTCCCTTACTTATGACATGGCCTATTTCCATGTGGAATTAATGAGAAATCAGCAGTACTTTTCAATTAAATTGGATATCTGGTGTCGGTTGATTTAACACTTTTCCCGTTTTTCTCGGCTTCAGTTGTCAGAAGTTGACCGTCTTAACTCTTGCCTTTGACGTTCGTGTAGCTTCTCTTTCGAGCATTGTTTAGAAAGTTTGAACTATTCTCTTGTACCTTTCCAGTAAGAAGTGTCTTCGTAAACTCCTCTTCACGACTCTGTCCAGCTGTTTGTACTGTTTTTGTTCAACTTTGGACTGCTCCCTTCTTCTTGATCAGTCTCTGCATTTCCCCCCTTGGCATTGTTTATCAATCAGCTTCCAGGAGCCTTTGAAAATCTACTGCTCTTTTTCATTTCCTCTTTTAAGTCTCGGAAAGCTGTCAACACTTTCATTCATAATATCTTTGAACAAAATCGACGTTTTATGAACGTCTGTGTTCCTTTCCAAGGTCAGACATCTGTCAGAAAAGTGTTCTTGGTATAGCCCAGACGCCTCAATATTAAGGAATTCCTCAGCAACATATTCCTTTCCCTTTTCACGTTTCTTTGTCCATCTAAATTTCACCATGCCTTTTCTGCCCAGCAAATAGTGATCTGAAAAGACGTCTGCTCTTCTGCAGTTTGTCCCATCTGCGAGGGGATGAGCCACACCTTGTGCTCACATACGTAGTTAATCGTTTTCTGAATGATGCCATTTGGGATGTCCGGGTCAACTTGTGAGATGTTATTTGTAAAGAAAATACCACCTGTACGAAGATCTTCCTCGTTGTCCAATCCGTAAAATCACGTTGTTTTCTTATCTGTAAAAATGCAAGGAACAATCACTGCAGTGTTCCTCTTCCACGGTTAAGACCTGAATACATGAACAGTACGAGTGCAGTAAAAGAGATCGAGTAAGTAAAATTAACAATCACTAAACTCGTTTTTCAGAATATTTCTAAAATAACATCAATCAAGGTAACGAAAACTGAACTGCTACAACGCATAGAAACAATGATTTACAAACAAGTACCAAAATTTATGCCCAAAATTTGCATGAATTGCAGTAATTACAAACCATTCACTTTGAAGTAATAAATACCTAATGTCTTCATATTTCAAAGGGAATTTAAACCATATAACCAGCATCAACATCTATGAATACAAAACTGAAAATAACAGGCAGCAAAAAATTGAACTGCTCAGTGTCTTTTATATTTCGTCCATTTTATCAAAGTTTCTGGTGATCTGTACAAGAACATTAGCTTGGCAAAAAGATCTTCTTCTAGCTCAAGTTCTTTACTTTCACGAACCATGTAAATCTCCAAACACAATTTCAAAACTTTATCCACGTTGGGCATTTCGTCAAACATTATACGATATGATATGGAGGTAAAAAACAAACGAACAAATTTTCCAATCAACCAGACAAAGCCAACGTACAAGCCAATGATACTAAATGCAAGAAAAACAAAGAAAACCCAATATTATTAAGCTTGTAATTAAAAAATTATTATAATTTTTTTCAGAAAAAGGAACAAAAGTAAAGAGAGAGAATTCGTACTTCATCAGCAAAGAGTAAGTTTCAGTTAAAACCAAAGAACACAATTTCCAAACCTCATCGCCTGGTCTTACTAACAGCTGACATATTATCTCATATAACCTGTGCTCTGTTCCTTCTCCTGAAATAACTGCATACTCTTTCTCAGACTTTGTTGTTCTCTATTATCAAGGATGATGTCCCTTTCAGAGCCTCTGCTGTTGTGTGCCTCGCTGCTCCTCTGGTTATCAAAAGGTCCAGCCCTTGATCCACCTACGCTAGGGCGTGTAAATTTGTGAGGTTGGATACATAAGGAGCATTAAGGGACCAATGTCCTTGTCGCTCCATCTCATCTGTCTTCACCTTTTCACCTGCCTGCTTCCACACTTATTGTTCTTTGAACTCAGCCTCCAAGCCGTTAACTACGCTACACCACTAAGGGGGGTATAGGGCCGGTTTTTCCACCAGTTTCTTCTAGGTTACATAAATGATACTGTACTGTTCAATACCATATTTTCCATATGTTCTCAAGGTGATAATAAATGTCTAATTAGAGAGGGAGTTCGGTGGGTAGAACGGTGGTGGGAAGTGTTATCAAATGCAAAAGCGCTTGTCCTATGTGGTCAAAATTCTTCAATGCCTAGGTTGTAGGGGGAACAGTAACACAAGAAGAGGTTGTGTTGATCTCATGGAAAGGTCTTCAATTACTGCTGGTACTCATTCTCACAATCTTTAATGGATTTAGCTTTGTTACAGTATATACTTTTACTATGTGCAGGATATGCTGAAGAAGGGAAGTCTGTTAAATCTAATGTTTGCAAGAGTACCTGCAGACACAGACACAAAGAGGAAGTTTCGTGCAGATACAGTGTAAAATAAGATTACTCAGATGCTTCTGTGCAATCATATTTTATACCAGGTATACGTGAAACTGTGTCAGTAAAGTAGTACTTACCCCTTGCTTGCGAAGAAAGACAAATGAAGCGGTGGTACAAAATCATTGAAAGTTATTATTTCCATGCTTTTATTATTATTTTTTGAATCAAATACAGGTTTTGGGCTTATTTGAACGATCTCCCACCATTCTACCATACTGTCATTCATCTGTGGTATTCCACCTTTGCGAAGTCGTATTTGGCAAGAAACCATGCTACCACCTCCAAGTTCAATGACTGGTTTTGCAGCACCAGTAGCTGGTACTCGGATAAATGTTGGGAACAAGTCTTTAATCATGCTATAAGAAAACGAAGAAAAACAATCAACAGTAAGAAAAAATTCTTCAAACAAACCAATGTCTTAGATTAGTCACAATACATTGTAAGATCTGTTTTTAAGAATAAAAGGAAAACGTAAAGGTATTAAAAACAAAGCGGCATCTGCAAACAGCTGTAGTCATACATCTTGCTGGAAACGGTTATCAAAAAAGGAAAATTTGGCATGGATTGGGTGTTGGGTGTACAAAAAACCCCAACAACACCAAGCCAAAAAAGTAAAGGCATGACGAATGGCGCCAAGGTATAAACTTTGAACGACCACCTAATGAGGTTAGACAGGGGTTAAAAGTTCTTAACTTGCCAAGATTATTATTGGGCCCGCTTCATTGGGGGAAACACATATAGCGTTTAATCATAAAGAAAAAAACGACCCAAAACTCAGTGCAAAAGTACAATATCACTACAAGTTCGACAGCACTTCCAAAATACACTTAATGTAAGTAAGCGTACAAAAACAGCAACTTACAAATGAGATCCATCCTTTTTACTTTGCAATAACTTTGCTAGCTGAATCCTTATCGGATCGTCTGGAATAAGGATTTTTAAATTTACTCCAGAGACAGTTTCTTGTACAAGAGCTGCTTGCGCAGTATTTGGTTCCCTGAAAAACCAAAATTAACACAGTCTAATTATGTGCACAAGAATTACCTGAACTGAGAGAAGGTCAATTAAAAACAAGCAATACTGGTAAATATTTCTAAATGTTGCTTCAACTCACAAACGATCACTTTTACAGCTGTCTTCAATACAGGTTTGATTGTAATAAATGTAAATTTAGCGGTGGACTTGCGTAATAAAAAAGTTTTACCTTGTAAACTCATATTTAAATCTCATAGAGATTGTTGCATTAGATAACAAGTCTTTGATAAGGAACTGTCGTGATGGAGGACTTATTGCCCAAACTGCATTTGAATTACTAAGAACACGTATTTTAACAATGTTGCCACGTTTGGGGTAGGTTTCCAAGAAATTATCTACCTGTAAAAGGGATAAAGAACAACAAAAACTTTAAAATTTATGTTAAAAATAATTAGTTATACACTTAATAAAACAAAAACAAAAAGGAAATGGAAGCATCCATTGCAGTGTAAAAACCCATAAAACATCATGTCCGAATAACCTCAAAAAAGGCATTTATTTACTGAATTCAGGATAGCATTTTGGTGGCCAAATCAGAGTTGTACACTGTTCCCTAGCATAAGTGGAGAAAAATTCCAAACATCCAAACTGTTTACGAAATGCTGGGCCATCTGATTGGTTTATGTACACTGGCCTTTGCCTGAAGGGTCGAATTGTTGCAAAGTCTAGAGGATATGTATTTATTGATACCAGGTGAAGTTTCTCTAAACGAATCTCCACACCTCGGCAAACAGTCTCTGAAAAGGTTGCTTCTCAGAAGGTGTTCCCACCCAATATATTCTCCCTTGCAAAAGAGAGATTATACATAAAATTTTCATTTTGAGAGGAATGGAAAACACCCCTCAAAATGAAAAAAAGCAAGAGCAACCAGGGGAAATGTGTGTTTTACCTAGGAAAGGATTTTGAACGCAATGAACTATTGAAAAGCACTCTCTGTCGTTCCCACCCACCCAGTTTCAATAGAGTTTTGGGATAAATTTGAAGTTCGAAAATATTACCACCAAATGAAACTGCAGTACGCAAAACCAAACCGAACCTTGAAAATACACATGAGTAGTCAGGTTCGGATTTGTATCCTACTGTTTAGAAGCCAGATCAGAATTCGCGAGGTATTAGAGAGGTGCTGGAACCTTAATGGTACGTATATTGTATGAATGACTTGGTATGAATCCTGAACTTGTGAGATCAAATTCCTACAGTTAGGAAGTTACAGCTCGATTATTGGATTTATCATATGGCTTAAGACCACAGAAAGAGAACACAGCCAATATGGAAATAACATGTATGATAAAAACATTGTAGCATATCAAAACTTGTTTCAAATAAATGAACCAACAATGAGCATATATTTTTCTGACAATATATTTCGGATTTTCTAATCCATCTTCAGGTCTAAAAGGATGATGGAATTTTTGTACAGATGTATGTTTTTTGACTGTTTTTAAACTTTTTCTTTTGTTGCTTTTAGACCTGAAGATGGATTAGAAAATCCGAAATATATTGTCAGAAAAATATATGCTCATTGTTGGTTCATTTATTTGAAACAATATGGAAATGTTGTAAAAAATACCCAAGGTTTTAGGGTATTAAAGAGGACAACCAAGCATAATACATCTAAGATGATGTTTTTATGATTCTCTCTTGAATGTGATTAATAATACTACGGATGCTAAACAGTAAGACGATTTAGGCCAAGACCAGTAATTTTTTAGCTACAATTTAAAGCAATTTATAAGGGGTTATTTAACAAGTTGTCATAGTCCTTAATATTTTACAGTGAAGTCCATCTTAATTCCGGTAGGAGTCAACACCTTTAAACTAAGTCACACCACTGCCAGTTCTTTCATTACCAACTAGTAACAACAGCATGGATAATAGTCATCTAAGTTAACAACAAAAACTAGCATTAAAATGTTTGAACAAGTTAATAAAAAATTAATTATCCAACAACATAAAAAAATAAACATCTTAAACTCAACAAAGACCACTATGTTTGTAAAATACTTGACGGCAGTTCATTCACAAACCTGTGTCCAGAAAAAAGAGTGGTGTTAGTACAGTATAGTTTGAAATAGTGAAAAGCTTTATTTGTTTTAATTTTTTTCTTAAAATGAAGAAATGGGCAGTATAAATACAAAGTACTTTCGAAATAATATTGTTACAGAAAAAAAGAGGAAAAATTGGATTATATTTGACATTACTTTTTTATTATATTAAGGCAAACAATTAGACTGCTTCTATAATACTATTTATGGGCACGTGTCTGAATTTCGAAAATAATTCCACCATGGAAAACACTGAAAAGCCAGTGTGGTAAACTCTTCCAATAAGGTTGGGGTTGTTGACAAAATTCACACGATGGCATTTCCGTTGGGCCTAGTTTATATCTCAAATAAGGAAAATGATGTGTTGTGGCACTTTACCACCGCTCACCACAAGGTACGAAAACTGTGTCAAGAGTTTAGCTATTCTCATTCCAGTGTAACTGACTATACCAGAACAGCACGCGAAAGCACGAAACCAAGAATGAGCTAGGTGTACTGTGACTGGCGAAATATAAAGTCAATCTATGCGTCTAACAAATTAATATTTTTTATTTCTACTAACACAATGTACACCATGAAAGCCTACCCTCAATCTGTTCCATTTTTCCCTCATGTTATGATCGCTGGTTATGATATCTTTTATCTTTTCTTTCTTCAATTCCTGCAAAAACTGTTTCTGCGCACTAACTTTGAACAGTGGCTAAAATATGGAAAATTTGCTTCTGTCATATCCAGAATGCTAAGTCTTTAACATGTAATCGATGTCAACAAAAAGAAAATAACAGAACGTGCTCTTTAAAATACCCAATGACTTGTCGGTATACATTTATCAATAACTTACAGTATTGTATAACTATCACGCAAAGCTATAATGCACTGGTTCCTAACACTTTCCTTTTTGTGGCCATCTCACAGTGAGCCCAGTGAAATTACTAACGGTACACAATCATAGTTAAAAATATCACTAAATTCACAAATTTACAATAAAAAAGTGAAATTACGAAAAAATTGTTGCTGTAAAATAGCTTATATCGGGCTTTCAACAAATGTTGCCAAACAGTTGAACACACGAACACAAAATTGCCTGTCGATCATATAAAATTCATTCACCGGACAAGACCCAGGTGGCCAAATGTTAGCCAGATCCGAGGAAGTTCAATTACTTCACCTACAAGAATCACTGTTCTGTCATCACACATTATTAATATTCGCTAGTGTTTTTGCTGTTACCTTTCTAGAAATAAAACAGTCTTAAACAACAGGAATTTTGCGCAATCCTTGCGAGTCAATCAATCCGAATGTACGGTAAAGCCTTAAGGAGCCTTGTTTGGGAATGGATCCTTTGATCCATAAAATGTAAGGTGGGCCAACAACAAGAAAATGCTAATGAAAGCCGTGCATTTCAAAAAGAAACAACCAGTAATTATAAATCGTAGATGGATACAAAGGGAAGGGTGGAAGTTGATAAAGGTCCAGCATAGTCTAAAACTGTCATACAAACATCTTATAAACCAGGGCGGACCAACTTTGAGGAAGATAATACAAAAACAGTGATAAAAAGATTTGTTTTAAATGTACTTAGAGAATGATAAGGTGCCGTACTGGGTTTAAAAACGCGCCTATGGCTTTAATAACCATATGCTTTGCCACCTAGCCTGATCACTGTAAAACCACATTTTTCACTCGAATGAGACATCCTTTCCAAAGGTCCCTACCCTACCATTTGTCAACTCATTCAAGTCTATATCAATATGACTTTCACAATAAATCCAGAGGTTGAATGGAGATAGGGTACTATCAACATGTTCATGCCGGAAAATGTTTGTCGATAACTTTTTTCCTACATGGAATGAAAATGAAATATTTATTATGTACTCATCTCATATTCATTTATCATTTGGATTTCGGTCACTTTTGCTTCATTAAAATCACATACACAATGGACCTCAAGTTACTATACGATCGTAAACAGCCCAAATCATTCGACTCAGCTGCCTGGGGTACTTCCACCAACCCAGACCTTTCGTTCTACTCATCGGATGCAAGCAGTTCATCGCCACACCCAGTCCACAAAATCGGTGGAAGCTTTCCCAAGTCACAACATCGTCCGACCATCATAAACCACCCTGGGTTGATCGAGTACACACCATCTTCTCCACTTCCTCGGTGGAATTTCAACAAGGCTTACTGGAGTCGTTTCAAAAACGAATCTGCCAGCATGTGCGACGATCTTCCTTCTATGCATACCGCCGACATCAACACCTGTTACGCTGCTTTCCAGAAAAAACTCTTGAACCTGGCCAAAGAATGCGTTCCGAGGGGCTTTCGTAAATCGTACATTCCAAAGTGGGACGATACATGTAGTAAGCTTGCGAAAGACCAGGAACAAGCTCAAACAACAGCTGAAAGACACGAAACAGCAAACAAACTTATCGCTCACTTGTCTACAAGACGAAAGGAAGCGTGGCTGTCAACAGTTGAAGGTATCGATATGAGTCGATCTAGTAGGAAAGCATGGGCAACCATCAACAAGCTCACGGG
>RDPX01000082.1:1912040-1987760 GCA_003991215.1 Morbakka virulenta | reverse complement strand
TTTCATTTAGCAATTTAGAACATAAAATGTATACATAATGCCATTTAAATGCATCTTTTCATTTATTTAGCAATTCGGAACATAAAATGTATACACAGTGCCATTTAAATGCATCTTTTCATTCCTTTAGCAATTTAGAACATAAAATGTATACATAGTGCCAATTAAATTAATCTTTTCTTTCATTTAGCAATTTAGAACATCAAATATATACATAATGCCATTTAAATTCATCTTTTCTTTCATTTACCAAATTAGAACATAAAATCCATACATGGTGCCATTTAAATCCATCTTTTCTTTCATTTAGCAATTTAGTCGTCCACAGAAAAAAATGGTGGACAACTGAAACCCGCATCTCTGGTTATAATTTTTTCTAAACTTATAAAGCTGTTTTCAAGGTCTGTGGAAGATCGACAAAAGGGCTGATTTGTGCTACCTCTTCTGAACTTTTAAAAGCTGTACATCTTCTACTCTCTTTTAATGAACTTCATTTCGATATCGATCGTGATATAAGATACAAATTGCATCAATTACAATTGAATTTGTTAAATACAGTTCGGTAGTTCATTACATTAAAGGTTGTGAAGATGGTCAAAACTACTTGTTTCATTTAACTTACAGTTTGGACAGATACAACCGTAGCTACATTGGGCCCAAAAAGCCTATTCAGGCCAACTACAACCAAACGGCCACACCTATTACCAAAACTACCTACCGTACCTACCCATACATAATTTACCGTCTCTTTTTCAACCACAATGATTCTGTTTCCACCTCTCGTTCTAGCAGCTTTTCATTAAAATCCCTCATTTTTTTGGTATACCTTCACTCACCAACCAGTCTTTACATTTTCTCCCTGATCATCTACTCAATCTAAACTTTATCTCGTGACTTTGTTTACCTCCATTAAACTCCCTCAATGTTTGTGGCCAACTAGCGTTTCAATCTTTTAACAAAACCTGCAGTCTCGGTTGCTACCATGCACAATTAAATATTAAAACTTAAGTTACTTTTAGGATGAAATTAAAAATCCTTAATTCGTTTAATGGACACCCTGTGACAGTACGTGTCTACCAATTGGTATTTCAACTTGATCCAAAAATCGAAACAATGGTTTTTGGTATGCAAAGGTATAACATTTTAAATACCTAGATTTCTGTATTACTCTATAAAAACTCTGCTGAGAACCTAGCTTCTTAATGTCGCCTGAAGAGCGGGTTTATTTTTCGCGCAATCACAGTCTATAGTGGTCATTAGCAAAATGACCAGAACTGTTGCCTTGTTTTTTTCAACATAAAGCGCCCGAAGCTCTTTCTGCGCACGTCTTTCACAAACTTTCGAGCTACTCTGAAAGAAAATGCCATGCAGGTAATGAAGAAACAAAGAAAAGCTCATACTTTCAATTTCCGTCACAAAACTGCAACCTAACATTTAAAATCATCGACGAAAAATAATTCCCACATACCCTTGGAAACAAATACCACTTGTCAATGTATAGCTCTTCGTCAAGAAATTCCCTAAAATACGCGTGGGATATCCACATCGGACTTGATAAGCTGATAATCCAAAATAAATGCACTGAAACAAGTACATAAAAATGGCTGGTATATTCTTGGTAAATGGGCTAAGAGAAAGAAAGAAAAATTTTGGAAGAAAACGTGTAACAACATGGAAATGACTCAAGAATAACAGAAAATTGACAAAAAACTTTCAAAATTTACAAAAACCTAGTGCATTTAAAGTTGCGGCAAATCCTTAAGAATTCCAGCGCCTTTTATTCTGTCAGGCACTTTATTAAATTTGGAGCTAAATTGACGTTTTTTAAGCCAGATCATCATTCACAATACAAGTTTGACTTTGGCCTTAGCAGTTCCGACGTTAAAGGATACAAGAAGATATGCATGAACTCAAATGATCAGGATATCACCGTTGTCAAAACAGGACTAAAAACATGTCTACCTGCAGTACCAAGTAGATACCTCTTAAATCGATGGTGTTGCTACCAAAATTAGTTTCATATAATAACAGCTACAAAGCGAGAATGGTCAAATTTAAACACACAAGACAGTAATACAACAATAAGTGTCATCCATGTAACAACTTGGGATTTGTGGGTAGGTAAGCGTATCAACATACTGGAACATTTGCGAGAACGGCGAATTGTAAAGCTCCTAATTTGTTATACCTGATCAACTGCAGCATAAACTACTTACTCGTTTGTGAGCTGTGGGACTACTAGAAACATGAAAATGTGAAAGAGGAACATCAGTATTGCCAGGTACAGGAACTTGGCGAACACAAATTTTCTGAGATACAAAAACCTAAAATTAAAAAAAATAAAATAAAGTATGAGAGAATACAAATTAAGTACTTGGTAACATGCTATAGTTACCGAAATAAAAATATATAGTGAATGAATGGCTGGATGTGGCTCAATCAGGTAAAAAAAAAGAACCAAGATTATTTATAAGCATGTCTCCATGCGATGCTAGACGTCGCGCAACCTGTGGAAAAATTGTAACGTTTACTTCCTTGGGGTCAATGCCGATTTCACCTTACTCTGTTATCGGTTTTGAATATTAATAGCTACTTTGTAGTTAATGTGTTCTTTAAAGCTGAAAGCTAAGGACAGTTGATCCAAATGCAATTTCTACTTTTCTCCTTCGCAAAAATAGAAAACCCTCCAACCAAACAAGTAGAACGTCCTTAATGCTTAACACAAGAAATATTAACAGCTTTCTTGGTCTGGTTTCAAAGACATGCTTTATTTTAATGACAACCAATTTTTATAAAATAGTGCTATCGTGCAAGCGCTTATGAATTCTACTTTTACCACAACTGGCCATGCAAAACAATTACTCTTCAATGGAACTGATAGCAGATACGGTGACTTCTACTAAAAACGACGTACAGACAACAAGTCAAAAGAGAAATACACATTTCTTTATTTAACAACAGACATTACAAAACCGGCAAAAACTTGGTAAAAACCACAAAAGCAAGAGGCGTGATACTGAGGTCAGATGAAGGAGCCATTGCATTCGGTGAAATATCTAAGAGGTCGGTTGATAATTATGCGCGTATTTCAAAATTCAAAACAGTATATTTCAGGCAATGTTTAGTATGGCCTCCATCTTCATCCACGACTAAACAAAGCCATTTCTTTCAAGTAGAAATACTTTACCCGGTCTTTCACCAACGGTATCTCCTTTCATGCAACACACGCAAACTGGCTATTTTAAGACTGGTACTGATTAAAAGACACCAACACCTGACAGCTGGTATGAACACGATGTTGGCCAGTTGGGCAGGTATGATATTGAGATAGCAAGCAATTACGAATGCTCAACAATGAATGATTCTTTCCACAAACAATGTTCATAAAAATGAAGACATACCACATGAAGTTGTTTACACAAAAAGTGTCATACCTGTCAATAACTATCAACAGAAACTGGGTGAGCAACATGTAAAGAAATGTTTTTGGGACCTACAATTTAAAGGAAGTATAGCAAATATCATCACAACTGTGAGACACGAAAAACATCCAAATAACAACAAGCTATTAAAATAACAACATAGCTTACTAACTTATCTTGACCGTAGCTAGTAAAAAGATGAAATTAATTCTTTTTATTTCAAATATATTGCAAATCTTCAATCCTTTTCCTCAAACTTATTAAACCGTTAGTCGTTTGTTTACAACTATTTGTCTCTTCATTGTCTGCATTTGTTCACAAATAATTTGTTTACATATTTAACAGTTTAGTAGCAGACGGTCATTTGAGTTAAGACTATATTTCTTCTTGATCGCTAAAGGAGTATTTCCAATAAGTTGGCACCGTTAGGTTTTGAAACCTTTAGTATAGTTGAATCCTATCATGGCTGTAGTAATGGTTAGGTATTTTTCTAGTTGTACATGTGTAAAATTCGGACAATGATATATATATATATAGTAGTAGTAGTAGTATAAGCCAAATTGCAGGCCAAATGTACGATCGTACACATATATATATATATATACTATATATATATATATGTATATATATATATATAAATAAATATATGTAAAAAAGCACTGCCATTACGGCATACATGTCTTTTCTTTACCATTTTGCTGTATGTTCATCATTAGCTTAATTACAGATTTTCTTATCTGTAATTATAAATAAAATTAAAAACAAACTTACTCAGTATTACCAAAGATAAATAAACGGGGAAATATTTACTTACCACATTTTCTTCAATAATCTTCGCGAAGTTTTTTTCACTTGTCTATAACACATGTAATAAATAAAATAAACCAGTGTCTCAAAAAAAAAGTAACAGTATGAAAATATCAGAGATACAGTAAAAATTGGGCCGTGTGGAGTGAAAATGTGAAATGGTAGGTTTAGATGGCTTCGGCATGTCAAAGAGTAGGTGGGAAATGGCTGACTGAGATGAAGCTTGCAGTAAAAAAGAAAAAAACGGACGCCAAAACGGAGGTCTGTGGATAAGGTGAATAATACAATTTAGGCCGTGGTGTGGTAGAATGACGCGTAGAGAGGCAGGGGCAATGGTAAAGCATCGGCTCCACTGGGAGCTTCTGATGAGGGGAACGTTATGAAAGAAGGAAAAAGCAGAAGAAGAAATAAAAAAATCTACTGAAAAAATGGATAGTGTAAGTGTGTGCTTTCCCTGTCCAATAATTATTACAAAAATTTTGGAACAAACTACGCATGCACAAGTATATACATAGAGTCTCCATAATAAAAAAAGAGAATAAAAATAAAAGGCAAGTATGTGGACGAGGGTTGAATGTAATTTCAACTAATATTGCTCTGAAAAAATGTACATGGAATTTTCTACGACTAAAGCGTAAAACGGGCAGTAAACACATTGCCTCCAGGTAATGACTTTTCTTGTCAACGATTTGGTACAACTGGAACTGAAAAACATTACTCGAGCTCTTTATTTAAATCCGCACAAAACACTAAGTAGCAACCTTCTACAAGTGTGAAAAACACAAACAAAAGGTAATATGGCCTGCTGAAGGGTAAACTTGACCCCAGCACAGAGTATTCGTGGTCCTCGAAACCAAGTACTCAGTCATGAAAATCCAGGGGAACCCACAATTCTTGTCTCAGAAAACCAGGATTTTTCAAATTTTAATGATTTACAGCTAAAACTTTTTCTACATCTGCAGATGCCTAATAAGAGACAGGGTATATTTAAAAAATTAAACAAATGCAAAATGTAAGAAAACACAACACACACGCAAATATATTAAAAGGGTAATAAAACGGAGGGGGTAAAGAAAATAACTACTTGAGCAGCGGTGTCACTGCTAAAACCTAATTGATTTTTTAGTATTGAGATCGTTTTAAGAAGCTGTGGAGTACTTCCAGTAGGTCCAAAATGATACCGCAGTATGCATAAATTAAAGGATTCTAAAGGTTATATCTATATAATAACAAAAATAAGGCGATTTTCCTAAAAGATATATATATGTCCTTTAGGAAAATCGCCTTATTTTTGTTATTTCTCACTGTCAATACAAGAAAATTGATATTATAAAAACTCGAGTTTTTAATTCATGCATACTGCGGTATCATTTTGGACCTATTTTCTAAACTTAAAAATGCAGAATTTTTAAATATCCGGATATAGGTGCCGGCGCCTTAATGCGAGATTATAGGGTACATGTATTCATGTACAAGATGCATCTAGTGTGTCAATAATGATAGAACATTACTTATTGTAACAATAAAATATGGGGTGGACTTAGGTTTTTTATCCCATAACCCCAAATTATAATTAAATGTTTTCCAAGTCTCACCTCAGGTGATGAAAACGCAGACCAATTAAATGCGATAATCAAAAACACGACAAATTGGCACCCAAACATCCAGGCAAAAACATCAACAGCACCGGTGCCAACATCAGGGTCAAGCATCCTTTCGATAAACCGCTTAATGTTATGGAAAATGCTGAAATACAAATTGAATATTTTAACTAAACGTTAATAAGAATAAAACAATGGTTTCTATCAAAGAATCTATGGCAATTGTAAATGTGAGATATCATCGAAGCGTTGAATTAACATGGGGAAGGTATTGTAAGCATAGCAGCATCGAGCCTACTTCCACCTAAACTTTCCTTGTATTTTACTAGATGCTTCCAATAGGTCGCTTTAGGTCGCTAAAAATTTTGGACGTTTTTATCTAAGAGCCTTGCATTTAACCCAACTTTATTGTTGCGAACGTTTAAGATCCCAAAGCACGATATAACTGATGCAGGGGTTCTATTTGGGCAGGTACGACAACTTTTGATAACAGAGTAGTACGTCTCCTAAGATTATAATTGAATGTATTAGGTGGGGTACTAAATGCCTGATGCAAATACATTCTACAGTCATACCAACACAAACAAATGCGCCTGTATCGAAGGGGTATTTCTTCCTAGAAAGGTATTCAATTAAAATAAGCTAGTTTCATATTATACAATATAAACATAATATTTTGGCACAACAAAATACTGTCAACTGCCCTCCAGTTCAGAAAGTCAACAGCGGGTAGACAAGACGTAAACACAAGCAGATAGTCTTCTTCTTTTATGTGCTATCGATTCAGTGAATTTTTCAGCAATTTTCAAACAATAAATATATAACTGTAATACCTCTTTGTTGTTGCGTATTTTCGGCTGAGGCCATTTCTTTCATCAGCAAAATTACTCCACACTGTTTTAATATTTTCCCCAGGCATTATTTCACTAATAGGAATGACCAGGGAGTTATAGTTTGGAAGGAGTAATTTTCGTGTGTTACAATCAGTCTCTCCAACTCCTTTCAGTAGTTCATCAGCAGCAGTCGTTCTTCTTACCCCCTACTTTCTCTTAATGTCCAATTTAAGAACCTTTCAGGTGCATTCTCATTTCTGTTCAACCATTTTGCTTTTAAAAGATAATGCCAATGATAATTTTTTACAGCATTGCAGGCCTCTTTACGGCTCTACAATCCTTCCCCTTGATCTTCACAGGTGTTACACCGAGCATGAATTATTTGCCTTGTTGCTCCAACTACCAATTGTAATGTAGAGCCAAAGTGTACAAGTTATTCAATTTCCGTTACATAATTGTCAGTGATCTCTATCGCTGCCAAGTCTCCTCTTTGTTAGCTGGCAAGAGCATTTCTTTTAAGGCGTGCTCATACCCTTTACTACCCTTGTTTAATAAGCGTCTCTTCATCTTTTCACTTCCTTCTTTAACTAAATTTGCCGATACAAGCCCCTTTGTCCAACATAATATTCTACGGCGTACCCTTTCCACTTCACAGCTCGTGCATTACCAAAGTAAAAAGCACTAGCCTTACAAATGACCTTTAATGATGCTTATGTTCAGCTTGCAATGGCACTGCTGTCCTTGACTCACATTTCATAATCGTCTTGGTTTCAAATGTACATATCGTTTACACAAATGACATTCTCCTCCGAAGACCGATCGTACGCGATAGTCTATGCTAACACAGTACAGCTCTTTTTTGCCTTCCGAAAACGTCTAAGACTTTCTGATACAAAGCAAGGCAGAAATGTTCTTGGGTAACTGAGACTTATCCGTGTGCTGTCAAAGATTTTCCACACATTTTTATTGGGTGCCTCGTCAATTCTATTCTACAACAGTCTTGTCAGGTTTGTACCTTCCATTGGTTTTATAACTTAGGAATAATTTACTTTTCCTCTCCTGGTATAACGTATTTTAGATAACCGAAATGTCGTTTAATTGTGGTATTTGAAACACTGGCAAAGTGACAATAACAAAGGTAAAGCCTATTCTCCTACTCCGTAACGGATAACAACTTTACCGTTTTTAGAAGGTATTGTACTTTTTTCACTTCTTTTTAATCTCGTCCACCTGGCTGTCATGCAATTGACATCCTGCTTTATGCCCATCACATTTTGTTAATTTTCTAGCACAACAAAATAACTCCTCCACATGCTGGTTTTCTCAAGTACCAATGACATTGATCTCCACATCCTTTATGAGCTTTACGCTATGTCAAACTGCTCTTGTCACTTTTACAAAGTTTAACACTGGCAAAGTGACAATAAGAAAGGTAAAGCCTATTCTCCTACTCCGTAACGGATAACAACTTTACCGTTTTTAGAAGGTATAGTACTTTTTTCACTTCTTTTTAATCTCGTCCACCTGGTTGTCATGCAATTGACATCCTGCTTTATGCCCATCACATTTTGTTAATTTTCTAGCACAACAAAATAACTCCTCCACATGCTGGTTTTCTCAAGTACCAATGACATTGATCTCCACATCCTTTATGAGCTTTACGCTATGTCAAACTGCTCTTGTCACTTTTACAAAGTTTTGTTTTGTATAATTATCTAAGTTTTCATGTGGGCACTAAAACTTCGTTGCCGACCCGTAGGACAACAGATGTTACAATTTCTGTATATTTCCCTTTGTTTAAATATGTGTGGTCTGTGATGGTCGTATTTAATCTGGTTGCAAAGTCCATTATTTCCACTTTTTCCCTGTTTCAGGCTCCCACTTATATAAACCCTATCAACTACTTCAGTAACCGTCTCCTTAAGAACTCTTCACGCTCTTCTACATGGGAGCTGCGTCACGGTCTCATTCATCATTTACTATTGGGGTCATGGTAGAACACCTTGTATCCCCCCAAAAATATTTCCGAACTTCTCGCCTTAAGCCCGGTTTTAAACGTACAATGCATTGGTATTCATCTTCGTCATCATGTAGGCCATTCTCTTGTTTTCCTAGATAAAGCGTCAACGTTCGAAGTTTTCATTTTAAACTCTTTCGCTCTCCTCTCTTAAATTTTCCTTACACATTTCTTCTGCTTCTAAAACAAGTAGCTGAGTTTTTATTAACTACTTGATAGCCTTGGGTAATGGCGATGTCTGATAACCTTTGCTTCCATTAATTCGGACCTGTTCATATGGACCATTACTACCATTTAGACTTGGCATATTTCTATTTCTTCGCGGTTTTCTTAACGTAAACAACAGCGGTGTGCTAAACCTTTGCATTGCGGCCTATTTATGCGAGACCGTCTTTACCATTAAACGACTGGTTCGCACATTTTTATACAATATCTGGAAACACCCTTGGTAAAAAGAACGGAAAGTCAACATCCTACTGACCAAAGACTGTTTCGCCTACTGGGCTGCTACGGTCGATCACATGGAGTGTTACAGTACTGTATTTCGTACGTCTTGCATGTATATTATGAATTCTCCCGGTTGAACCTTACACATTCTGAGACCATCATCAGAAAATAAAGGAAGTAAGTGATCTACAGGTAGAAAATTTAGCATTCTTTCCAAGCACCTTGAAACATCAGAATCAAACCACCCATAAAATGGAAGATTGGTATTATCAGTCTGCTGACAAAACCATACGAAAAAGCTGTTCATGACACGACACATCACTATAGTAAATTCTTGTAAATCTTACCCCCTTCTTCTATGTTCAGATGAGATGTGGCTTGGTGTAGATATTGCTGAAGGTGACTGCCCCTGCTAAAAGAAAAACAACATGGAAAATATCTATTACAGTCAGATTGATGACTATAAGGTCTTTATTTCTACTTCTTGATATACGTCCAAGAACAAGGTTTTCAAAACCAAAGTTGTTAGGAACCATCGACTGTAGCTAACGTGGTCATCGACCCAAATACCTGAGCTATTAGAAATTAGTTCTTTACACATTTTTGCAATTCGTTTCTTTCATGGTTAATGGAACACATTTTAGACCATTGTCACTGGAAACCTGGAAATTTTTGTTTTCAAGGGCGACGGCCATATAAAATGACAACAGCTCCTTTAACCTAAAAACTTTACATCCGTATAAATAAAAGGAATAAGAAAAACTATCCGTATCAACCAAAGGAGGATTTCAAAAATAAAAAACCTAAAAATACAAGGAGATGAAAAATAAAACTGCGACATCAAAATTGGCAACAAGCCTTTCAATTAAACGGGTATTTAATATCGAACAAAGTGTACTCATGCAGAAACACTTTCTGGCTGTGATACAAATAAAATGTTTTCTGTAAATAAATCAACGGGTGTCATCACCTTATGAAGAGAAAACAAAATTAATTTTCTCAATAATAACGTATCTAATCGATTAATTTGTTGAATACTCTTGTAGTAAGCCTGGAAAATTTCCAGCAATACTTAATATTGATCTTACTTATTGTACCTGAAATATACAAGACTCCAGATCTCCAGAATTTGGCTACTGAATAATATTAAAAAATTAATGCTTACCAGCTCTATGAGAATATCATACCAATATTCTGAGTGGATTAGTAAACTAGTTTCCGTTATAATTAGGAGTAAATTAAAAGTCTTAGTCTACTTCCCAAAGAGAATTGGTCAATCAAGATCAAACTCGTCCATGGAAACAGCAGTAAAAACAATAAAGTATTCATGACAATCTCTAAATGAAACCATAAAGGTCGACTCTTTTGGGCCCCATGTCTAGTTTGCTCGCTGATTTTTGGAATATACTGCACCTAATGCTAAATTACCACTTATGGACGGTTAAACACTTATTAGATTACTCCTCCAAACTTCTTTTAAATGTCAAATGATAATGAATCTTTAATTATTAATAAACATAATGCTATTGAAGCATTGGGCTTCCGATAAGATACTAGGCCATTCTCTTTTTACTTTGTCCAAACTATGCTTATCTTCTACTATCTCTAATAATTATTTCAAACAAACCAAAGCAATATTGAATGACAGAAATTTAGAGCAAAGGTTTTACCGACGTAACAGCTTCCAAAGATGTCCCCGGTGGTGTAGAATAATTGTATTGTTTTTAGTGTTTAAGCAAACAATGCCCTATTATATTCTTGGGCACAAAAAAAATGTTAGTGGTCGAGGCTTCTTTTCATATGACAGCAAAACGTATTTCAAAACGACATGAAATTCAAGTTAGATTTCATATGTTTCAATGCTTCGTGAATCGAATTGGGCATAAACAGTTGCGCTTCAGATACCCAATTGACTAGCTTTCGTACCTGGGTGTTTTCCGGTAACTGGGTTTGATACTGAATTTCCGCAGGCTCTTCCTCTATAGTGTTTTGACTTGCACTTTGCATACCTACAACTAAGATAACAATGTGTCAGATTAGGGTCACAAACCTTTTTTGGTGGTTTAATCCTAAAAATGCTAAAAGTTACTTCACTGGAAAAGGTTAGGATCTTCAGAATGGTTATATCAATGTATTTAGTTAGTTATTTTTAACACTTTCCCAACTCTAACATCCAGTCACTTACAAATGCAACAGTCATCCTCTTTCACTTGAAAAATACATTCATGAGAGACACGTGGTCGTGCCGAATCTCGATCTGGGAACCTTTCGTAGAATGGGCTCATGGTATACTGTTTGGCCACCACTATAAACATGCTTTGTAACTCACACGGAACTCATTACAATTTACAAAAGCACTGATATCATTTAGTGCAAGGTAAGAAAGTTAGACTATTAGCCTGACACTAAGGACAAGGTCAGTTGCTAATAATCGGATCAATTACATAAATGCGCAATAAACATCGTTATATTTGGTAAAACCTTTTTTGTAGCTTTGTATTTTGCTAAAACATGTCAACAAGTTGAAATATTACAGGTAATTCTTCAAACGTGATGTAATTTAAACGCCACAGAGGATGTAAGTGAACCATCCTGTGCCAAAGAAAGTTGTAAGCCATGCAAATCATATCATAACACGTCTTATTATTGCATAAATCTCATAGCTTATTTCTGTGCAGTATTTCTGTCCGACAGGAAAGTATACGCAATGCTAGATCATTACGTAATAGGTGCATCAAACCAAATATACAAATACATGTATTATGCTAATGTTATGGATTCCTGGATAATCGAAAATGATATTAACACTAACGACAATTATTTGAAGACATCGTGAGTGAACGTACTGGCCGTACGCTGCACAAACTGCTTAAAGCCGTTATTTTTCTTCTTGTTCTCGCTTTCGCTTTCCAATCTTTAAATTGATTACAAAAAATTCATTACAATTTAATGACGACTATAATATCATCAGTTGAAGTATTTACTATGTGTATTAAGAGTTCACCAATGCTTTCAAGAATGTTGACTTCCCATATCCTTAGAAATCTACAGTCGTTCTTCTGTGTGTCGTACTCTTTAACTTTAAGAGCTTTATATAACTCTAGTGGGAGCAAAATTTCTTGAACTTTTAACTACTTTATTTCATTCCAGTGGTTCAAGTTATGACAACTTTTCGCATGTCCAGAGATACTATTTTTAGCGTTAATAATAGCCTTCTGATGTCATTGTATCTAGGTCAGTAACTCCTTTCTTCCGGATATTCAAAATCACAATCAAATGGAGGTCTGTAAACTCCAGGAAAAGTTTTTGGAGCCAATTTTCAGCTTTCTAAAAAAAATTGAGTTAGTTCGTTCAATATGATCTTGATGAGCACACAGTTTTGATACCTACCTTTCAGTGGACGTCTTGATGCTTTGGGGATGTTTACTCTGGTATTGTAATGGTGGTGACACTCTTAATACTTGTACTATTTGATGTTTTCTATTTCTTTTCTCTTTTTACTATTAGTTGTAGTAGTAATGGCATTAGTAAGGACCTTGTATTGTATGATTGTCCACTTTTATCATGCTATTGTTGACTGCAAGTTTTATTCGATGTGCAAAACAAGTATATTTACCTTTGAATTACTTTTATATGTTGACCTGTGGTTACAGTTATACATCTGCAATATGGTGGGTGATTTTTATGAACAATTAGTCATACTAATCTTTTTATATTGTTCTTAAATCAAGTAAGTTTATTGAATTTTCTTTATTTTATAGTTCCAGTATAACTATCAAGTTGTCAGTTCCTTAGCTGAATGTTTCGTGGAATTCGACAGATCTTCGACTAATCCCGATTGTGTATAGTTCTAGTAAACGTATTTTTTGAAAAATATTATCAAGATTTTAACATTAATTATATTAATATTAATAATCACAATAACAATAACAACAACAACAATAAAAAAAATATTAATAAGTATTAATACCTGAAATTGGGAGGGTGGAGGAATAAAGATGACAAATGTTATTATTAGGGCACCAAGCACCAGGCACCATATCTGAGAGGTTCCATAGTTGGCTCAAAAGAACAAGATCGAACATATTTTTCGAACCCTTCGGACCCCTGAAAAACATTTTCTTGGTTGACCGCATGAAACATGCGACTGTCTTGGTTCTTGACAAAAAACCGCATCCGGTCGTGGAGTTTCGATGTGGGAGAATGAGGTTACTCTTTGCCACAACTACCTCCAGGCCACCCTTGGGCAAGGTGTAGCAAATGTCCACCTACCCCAAGACCTTGAAGTACTGGGTTGGCGACTGGCAGGGTTTAGTCTGTCTCATAGGTAGGGGGAACTCTTTCGCCCTGGCCGGCAACCCCCCTAATGATGGTGTCACAATAAAAAATACGAGTTGCAGTGTAACGTAAAACTCACCAATCTCGAAGAGTACAAATATAGATTATCAAAGTATTGCAAACAACAACGTGAATGAGACTGGAACCACTGGGTAAAGTCCCTCGCCCGGCAGATGTTTCATGACATTGTAGCATTTACCCAGTGGTCATCAAATTATTGCTAGGAGGACCTGGAGAATATGGTCACAAGATGAAAACTGGATTGTTATGGAGTCGTATTACAGCAGTGAGCCAAGCAGTACTGGCTACAGGAAAAGAATGCATAGTGTGTGGATTAGCAGAGATATGTTCGCATCTACTGAAGAAAGCTTAGTAGATCAAAAGAATCAAATCACAAAGATGCAGTGGTTACCGAATCTAGAGCTTGAAGAGGTAAAACGATCGACCCAAGGTGCATCGTATGGGCAGGTGAAACAAGGAATCAGGCATGGGAGTAGAATTGAGAACGTTGTTGATCTGGTGTCAGATGTTGATCAAAGAATGGCTGATACGATTGGTTATTTCTCACTTAATGAGGAAGTTAAAGATGAGGAGACGAATTTGATTGAAAAATTAAATGAGATAAGCCAGCAGGAAAGAAAAAGATTACTATCACTGAGAGGCATTGAAAAAGGAAAGCTGAATGCAGCAGTGAAAAAGGTGTACAACGCTGCTGACTTGAGACTAATGATCTGATATATTGTGAAGCGGTAATGGTGACAGAAATGCTTGGAATGAAAACAAATAACAAAGAGAAAAGAAAAGAGCCATGATAAAAATGTAGGCTTGAGCAGCAAGTTAAAGATTTGAACAGCAACCTAGGTCGAGCGAATGCCATCATTGACAGGAAAGCATTTAAGAAGAAAGATTGAGATGCATTGCAAAGAAAGTACACGTCAAGCAGAAAGGGTTGCAATTTGTGAACGAGGATTGAGACAAAGGATTTAGGCAAAAAACGAAAAGAGTACAATTATAACCAAAAAACCAAGCAATACCAACGGAATAGAAAGTCCAGGAGCAACGAACGTGGATTCTATACAAAATTGAGTGGTGAAGACGAGCATGGTGAAAGTGAGGCGTGCCATGCAGAAGAAGCAAGGCAGCTCTGGTCAGATAAATGGAGTACAGAGGACGAACACAACATGGAAGCAAGGTGGTTAAAAGACTTCAAAACGCGGATGAATGCTATACTATGACAAGCAGAAGTGAATATCGCGGGAGAGAAAACAAAAAAGATTCTCTAAGAAGTACCTAACTGGAAGGCGCTAGGACAAGATGATGTACAAGGTTTCTGGCTAAAAACTTTACAATGCATAAAGACATTGACAAAAATTTTATTGCATGCTTCGATGGACAGACACCAGCATGGATGACAAAGGACCGAACTGTTGTGTTAGAGAAAGAGAAGTGATACTAGTACTAATATCAAAATAGACATCGTTCACACAATGACCTGCTTATCATTTTTATGGGAACTACTGGGAATTTTGATTTGGAAAATAAAATCTTTTATGGAAGACCAAAAAATATTAATTGAGCAAAAAAGATGTGAGAAGGAGCAGAGGGACCAACTATTTGCTGTATCATTACAAGAAAGTAATAAGCGACGGTAAACAGCAAAGGAAAAACATGGCATGATTATAGAGAAATGAACGATAGTAATATATGTTGCATTTGTTACCGCTGTTCCTGAGAAACGTCTTAAAAATTAATTAATGCTTGAAAAACTGAAAAAAGCTACTTAAACTACCAGAACACGTAACGCCCATTTTGAATACAAACCTCCTTCTGGCGATTTCGCAGCTATTGTGTCCTCTTCTTCATTCCAAGATCTCTCTCGCCACAAGCCATGTGCCTTGTTAACAAAAACGTTTAGTGAATGGAAAAAGTTCAAAAATTTAAGAGACATGTTACACGAAGAGTCAACAAGTAGAATATTCTTCACCCATTGTCTACATTCAATACCTACTTAGGGTATTTGTTATTACTTTGGCAAGATAAAATACACGGAACACAACGACCCGGCTCCCAAACTGTAAGTCTTTCAGAACCATATGGGGACCCAAACCTTCCAATTCCCCATCTCCTCAAAAGCTAATGCTTTATCTTAATGGTATTCACAGGCCTTCTCGAAAATTACTTGTTGGTAAGTTAAATTTCTTACTTTACTTTAGGAAAAAAAATGCTGCTCTGGCATGATATCACCATCTGAGTCCTAATACTGCAAGCTTTACAGTCGACAGCGATCACAGTTGCAATTATGTACATATACCCCAAGAACACTATGAGTGCGTCACTACCTCCCTCCCGAAGTTGGGGTCCACATTTAATGCTCTTCCTCAGCTTTGCATTATTACCTTATGGCTAAAAGTATTCTGTACGATGTAGGGAGGCACCCATTTCCGGTAAACATTAAAACCATCAACATGGTACCGCAGAAAATCGGGGGTATTTTCTGCCAAAGTAAAAAATATAACAAAGCAATGACATTTATCATGCTAAGATTTTTGAAATAATTTTTAATCTGTCAGTTAATAGTTAAAGGTACAGCTCTGAATTTGGAGTCTAATTTCAGGCTCAAACTTGTGACCTTCCACAATTCAAATGCAGGGGCTAAAATTCGAAGAAAGTTGCTGTAACGTAAAGTACCCTCTATCCTCTGATGAACTGCTGTACAGTCCAAATTGGTGTAATAACAATTTAGACTAAAAGCAGATAATTTGCAACAAAATTTCTCGTAAGACTAAGAAAACAGCAATCAAATAAATTGTTTAGGTTTGAATACTCCTTTGAAGGATTTCTTATCTTGCGTTACTTAAATGCAGTACTGCAGACCTTTGATAGTATCACGGTAGTCTCAATTAATATGGAATACTTTTTAACTAAGATGGTAGGTGGCGAAAACAATAAGCGTCTCTGTACATGAGTATCATAAAACTGAAGTTTCATGTGTTTTATTGTATCTCCACACCTAAACATAAAACAAATTGCTAGCTACTCTGTCGAACCGGGTACAAAGTAAAATACTTAAGCTAATATGGTGGTTAAAAAGCCAAAAATATTGAGATTCAGTATTTGTATTTCTTTATGGTCCATACTTTAAGTTAAATGCAAAAATAATATGTATTGTAGTCATTTAAGAGAAATTCAATAAACACTAAAACAACTGTTCATAAATTGCATTTCATGTTCTCTTTGATTTCATATTTCGCCTTTTTCTAGTGCCTAGTGATGTTTACTCCAGTTAAAAATTTTAAAGCGAATAAGCCTCAACGTACTTATTTACTTACTGGTTCACTCCGGGGACAAAAACCCTTTTTTCAAGGTGAACCTTTTGTAGTTCTGTTATCGGCATAGTTTTTACACAATTTTGCCAGAAAATGCGATTATATGCAATTGCAACATCCAGAATTTGGCCTTCTTACTTTTTATATTGTTCAACCAAGACCCTCTTCAGGCTAAACAGTAAGCATTTTCTTTGAAAAAGGCATTATTTCTATGGGAATGTGTCAATACAAACCGTAAATTAAGACGATGTATATCATTCTAAATACCAATTATGCACAACTCTGGCACGTAAGTTAGCCTAAGTCTCTTTATCAGAATATTTTGAAGAGAATAGTCAGTTAGTCTCCCTGAAAACAGAATGACTCTACTGTCTAAAGATACTCATTATCAAGAACGTCAAAAGGTGCCTCGAGAGAAAAAGGAATTCTTTACTTCGTACAATTGCTATCTTTACTTTTTCACTTTTCTTCAATTCAAAAACAAATTATGGATTTTTTACCTACAAAATGTACTAAATGCAAAAGCACTGTTCCATATCTTTACCTTGCGGCCATGTAGTGCTGTTTATCCCAAAATACAAGGACATAAACAAGTATAAACTAATATGAAAACGATACATCTTCAAGCAATTGTATCCCCTTGAGCAACGTTACTTCGAATTTCTGTATTTGCCTTTATTTCTTCCAACGTATTACGTTCGTAAAAACATGAAAAGGCACCTTATTTAATTCCCTAAGGAACAGTTTGGTACACTTCGACTCAGTATCTTCATAACAGGTTTTTAAGAATCCTGGAAATTCTTCTATCCCTCTAAACAAATAGAAACACGATCCAGCACCAAATGTTAAGCTCCTATTATATAGCAACCGCAGCAATTTTGCCTGCCTAAAAATTTTGTTCAAATTTTTAAACGATTCACCAAAATGCATAGTCAGAAGCGACACTCAAGCAAAAGGCTTCCAAGTCATTGGAAAACTGAACCAAAAAATGGGGTTTTCAGTTGTTTTAATCACAAGCTCTGTCACTATCCCACATTTACTTCCAACTGCATACATGACCTTAATGGTTCGAGACAAAAATTACTTGTGTTAAGCGGCCAATGTCGTTCGGACTCTCGCCACGGCCCTTCAGCATGGCAAACAGAGGAGGTGTCATTAGGTGGGTTGGCGGTCAATTAAACTACTGAATTTTATGAATAACACCTTGTCGGCCATTTAGCATAAGCAGTTAATAAGCCCCCCCCCTCCCAAAGCAACATCTTAAGTCCCCTTTGAGTCTATTCAATACATGGCACAAAACTCTGGGGTGTCTACTGGCAAAGACTCTTTCTTGGTGACACGAAATAAACTAATTAGGGCACTTTGTCAGCTTCAAGATTTAAAGGAAAAGATTCTAAGCAAAAAGCTTACCTTTAGTGCAAACCTATGAAAAAAAAGTGCCAACAGCAGCAACAGATCACATACTGATGAGTACGCATTTCTTTCGATGCCAATGATTCTCGGCGGGCAAAGTGGAGTATTTCTTTCATCCGGTGGGTATCTGCTACAATCGTTGAATTCAAAAAACTGGAACTGAAACACATACTTCAGTACAATTGCCAACTCCACGTAAGTAATGCATGCAATCCAAAATCTCTTCGTCGGTCTAGGTATTGACAACATTCCCCAAAGGAAAACAAAGAATGGCAATGGAAGGGATAATAAGCATGCGTAATACATATGGTTGATTATTAAAAAGGCATAGCAAAGGAGGTCCGTGTGGGCCAGCATTGCATAATAGAAAGCTACGGCCAGCCGTACACCTCTCGAATCTTGCTTTTGCCAACCATCAGTTCCATCTTCATAAGTCGAAATCATTGACCATGTGTCACTTTCATCCTCACGAGAGCTCGATGCACTTGTCGTAGCGACCTAAAATTGGAATACAAATTGTCCTGTCGTCAGTATGATTTGAAGGTAATAAATAGCACGTTAACAACTGGGAAAAATAATTATTCTTATAATGTTGTGCTTTCACTTCTTGGAAAAAGCAACGGAACTAGACAAATATTATGGAAAACCATAGAGTAGATCTTATGAACATTTAACGTTCCACCAGATCAAAGAATTGGTTAAATTGCTACGGTGTGCGAGAAATCTTTGTATTTTGACCAGATTTTTCCCTAAAATGCTGTCCTATAAAACCTTTTCAATTTACTGACCAAGATTGTCCAGTTAAAAAGTCTTCTGTACACTTAGTCTTGACCGTTTCACTCTATAAAAATTTGACTTGGTACTTACGGAGCTCGATGCCTTTACAATTAAATTACAATTAGTTGGTAAAAGTGAAATTTTTCCATAAAAAGAAGTGAAAGTAAAAAAAGTTAAAAAGTCCAGAAAAGTATAGAAAAACCCCCTACCGACGGGAGGTTTGACGAAAATGGGTGAGAACGCTGAAGGAAAGCAATAAGGTTCTAACAGCGTTCTAAAATTCTGACCTAGCATGAATGCTGCTGGAAAGCAAAATCCCTTTCCAATGAAATATACGCAACAAAAATGGAAGGCAATAGTGCATTCTGTCGAGATTCTCATGACAAAAAGCAGGCCCTATCATTTTGAATGGATGATTACAATCTCAACGAAAACATCTGACTTCTGAGGGGAGTACTCTAAGAAAAATCGCCTTGAAGGAGCAGCTCGGAAAGCAATTCAATATTTGGACAGAACGCGGTCTTTAAAAAGTTCTCTACAATATAAGAAATTGACATAAGAAAAGGTAAAAAGGTATAACCGGGACGATATGAATTTTCTTCCAACTTTTAAAAATCCTACTAGGTTAAAGGTTGATAGCGTTTTGAGAGTTATCGCTGTTTGACAAGAATGATATTTGCATTTCGTGTTTTTTATTAGGTTTTTAACACTGCGTCAAAACATCATAAAGGTGTATTTTATATAAAACATAAAAACTGAAACGAATATATCATTTCCTATTCGGGAAAGTTGGAAGTGGGTAAGAAGTCGTAATGTAATGATTCTAACATCAAATGTATGAATTGTTACTTGCACAAATTATGGCAATTTCACTACAATCTGCAATTTAAAGCAGCAAAAAGCAATTACCGCAGCAAATCCTGCGATTTGTTTAAAGGGTATATATTGAAACAACTGTCATATAAAGCGCCACAGACATTGCCTCTTAAATAGTTGTTGCTCTTACAGTGCACGATGGTACATTTTCTCGGAACCACTGAAAAAGTACGTTTTTTAAATTAAATTATATTATATCATTATTATATTATACTATATATTATATTTTCAAATTATTATTTTGATTTCTTGGCTGTTGTTTTGGACATTCACACTTGCCTTGTTTTCAAGTTAGCCTCCCCAGATGTAAAATTATCGAAGACGATAAACTGATACCAATCATGCGTCTTGTTGGTTGGTCCATCTTATTGGTAGTCCAAGCAACAAAAGCTTTAATTATGAACCTTTTGTTTTTTGTTACCTTTGCTCTTGCACTTACATTAACTTTCGATGATACATGTCATTGAGTATTTTCATTCCAAAGTGCGTAAATATCAATCAAATGGTCTTCTTGATGCCTACTTTCTACCTTCAACACAAGAAGGTGCCTAATATGGCTTGTAGTGCTCTTAAACTGTAAAAGACCAAAGTTTCTTGCCTCTCATTAAAGTCCAGACTCACATTCTTAAGTCATTTGTAAGTCTTTCTGAAACGCAATACCTAATGTCCGGCAATATTACGAATCTCAAGAGAAGGCAATTTACGGTTAACGTGCAGACAATTTAATGTTCTCTTTCACGCTCGATGCTCTTTTACACTGTACACTTTCTCACTTCAGTACTTCCTTGTTATGTCTATGCCAAGTACAATAGAAAACGTAAACCTGTGCTATTTCAATTAAATAACATTTTACTTTTGCTTTAATGTTTTACTCAAAATGAATACAACATAACAGAAAATAAAACGTAATACTACCTTACCGAAAATATTCACTTATTACACACACACTTTAATCAAAAGAAAACGGAGAAATTTACAAATGCATTTTTACGCTCAATAAATTAACTACCAAACCTTGCAGCTAAAATGACTTGGCCACTCTTCCGTAAATTATGTATGTCATTTGTACATTTGCTTGCATGACGCAGTGGCTAACACTATGCATCCACTTATTAGATACACCAAAAAATGTAGGTTTTCAGTAAATATCTGCATGTGTCTCTTAAGTAGCTACATATTATAGTTGAATGTGTCGTCCATGGGAGTGCTTCTGATGGCTGCACTTCCCTTGCAGTAAAATGTCACAGGGGAGTTGAAGTACTGGCGTGCAAGTTCTGTAAACCATGTCATAAAAGCAATACTTCTCGTCAATTCTAGTAAAAATGTTTATTACCTTGCTATGCGTATTAAGATCTGTAGTAGGAGGTGTTTCTGTTCTATTTTCAGGTGCTATCTGTGTCCTTGAAAATTCCTTATATTTATCTTTCCTTTCTCTTTCAAGCTGGAGAGTAATTGCACGATAATCTTTGGATAGCTCATCAAAGAATGCAATTAGACTATCTGCAACCTGCCCAAAGTATACCACGGTTTTATCAAGAAAATCTTTTATTTCTTTAGTACAACCTCTTTGTTCAACAGGTCATCTTCGTTACCAGCATGGCTAGGTCCTGCATGTAAATGCAAAAATAAAAATGCAGGTACATAGCACTGCAAAATAGTAATTTCTGTTAGGTCAGCAACCAGCAAAAGGGAGCATTATTTCAATTTTATTCAACATACATTTAAACAGTAATGACAGTTCACAAGGTATTGTAACCAATGTGGGGCAGCATCTGTATAAAAGCAGGATATTGCGTCTAAATTACCTGGGTTGGGGTTCCATGTTTGGCAATCGGAAGAGAAATCTACTGTACATTGTAAGTGTGGGTTAAGGAAAGCAATGAGAAACACGGGGGAAAACATTTTCACCGAAACTTGGTTGAAAAGGGTACACTTTGGTTTCATGGCTATATGTTGATCTACCTGAGGTACTGGGGATTTGTTCTAAGTCAGGTAATTTTCCACAACCCAATATTTCACCGGATTGCGGTATTCTCTCCTACAGATCCCCATATATCATCCAAATCTACGCAGGTAGGGCTGACCATTTCAAAAAACAACTTCTCTGTCAAGGGCCAAAGGTGATCCAAACAGCAACATCAACTGCCCTGTCTACTTACATTTGGACCAGATATGCAACAATGGAAATTTTACAAAAGAATTGGATAATCAAGTGAAGGCTTGGGTTGCAATAATTAACTGGTAAAGAATGTAGCACCAAAAACTCAGATGGTAAAGCATACGGCTATGAAAGCTAAAGACATTGATCTGAACCTCATTCGGTGAAGCGTGTATTTCCACTTATTTTCCCTTAATTTAGAGTGCTGGTGCTCGAGCAGCAGCTCATTACCTTAACATGTAA
Source organism: Morbakka virulenta (assembly GCA_003991215.1). Taxonomy (NCBI): domain Eukaryota; kingdom Metazoa; phylum Cnidaria; class Cubozoa; order Carybdeida; family Carukiidae; genus Morbakka; species Morbakka virulenta. The sequence goes on along the minus strand of RDPX01000082.1, from coordinate 1,965,502 downwards.
GACCTTCATATTTCTTCACGAGAATATAGGAACCAATTAGTTTCCTTGTTTAAAGTGGCAGATTATTACGATTCTACATGTTTTCGACGATTGAGGTAGAAGCTGGATAAAATTAGTTACAAGAAACACATTGAAGTATCAAAAGCTGAAATATCTAGTAACCCTTTGCGACACAAGATAGGGCATGGTCATGGTAGGGGAAAAAATTGTCTTTATGTAAGTGGCTGCAGCAAAATCAATTATGTCAGTGGGTCTCCTCCAACCCCATCCTGACAATTTTTACTTAAAAAGATTATACAGAAAGGTTTAGCCTGCTTTACGTTTCTTTATTTCGGCAATAGAATGAGGGAATCCGTTTGTAAAACCTTACCTTAAAGATGAGTTTTCAGGCCCTTTGTTTGCGCAACACGTTGTGTTGGATAAATAAAACTTGGATTTTGTTTGTAACAAAGTGGGAATTGTCACCGATCAAAGTTTTCTTTCACTAGTTTTTCCTTTGCGAAAAAGAGGACCGAAAGCACACTAAATCGTTTTTTCTAAGCTCCTTTTGTTCCAAATTATGTAACTGCATACCACATGGAGCCTCCTTATGATTGGTTTATTTTTCCAGACAGCAATAATTGCTCTTCCTGCTTTTATTTTGCTTTCTTAGTAAATTAAATTTTACATTATTATAATCATAATGTTATCGTTACAAGATAAAAATGTGTATGAACGAGGAAATTAAGAAAATTAAAGTATTATAATTATGTTAGATCTATCAATTAAAACACCTTATAAACATCAACTTCGACACATAAGTAGCTTACATAAGACATCTTTGACAGCTGTGAAAAAAAACCTGATGAGCTCCTTGAAATGTAAATTTTTAAAAATTAAAGTTTCTTCTGACGTCAGCAAAAAGCTTTTTGACCAAATCCGCCATCTCTGATTTCTACAAATAGTACTGATGATGGTCACTGTTTTTGCCGAGTTATATCGACTACAGTTTTGAACTTTAGAAGTTAAACAAGAGATAATATTGCATTATGCAAGAATGGCTGATAACTAGGGTAAAGTCAAAATAAGGTTTTAATAACACAGAGGAAGGAAAAGTACCTGAAACTGATTCAAACGTTTCAGCTTCACGAGTTTTCCGTCTACGCAATTCTGTTTTACCCTCATGAGGCCCGGGGGAGCCCTTCTGACTATCGTCTTTGATTGTTGCAACAACCTGTGGTTCTTCTACAAAAAAATAATGAAGTAAATGTTTAATTACCACAATCCCATTTTGCTTCCCATAGAAGGAAGGATTTTGGACAATGTCCATGTGCAAAAATTGTTTTTAATACAGAATTGAAAAATTAAGGAAAAAATATAGAAAAATTCTTTAAAGTCCAAAAGAAAACCTTTTTTTATACCAATATCCACTTCAAGTGTCATTAACAGCTACAAAATGCTATCTGCTCAACTGGTAATCTTTCTCCTTCCTCCAGCTAATCATAGCCCCAGAGATAATGATTTTTTCCTCAAATCTCAGGAGTCTATTTATTTACAAGTCTCCGATCTTCTGAAAACTCCTAAAGCAAAATAGTGCTATCATGCCACTCAAAGTCGACTTCATATCAACGGCAAAACCCCCCACCATTTTGAGCTCATATTTACTAAAGTTAGGAAACAACTTTATAAACACCTGTTGGCGTATTACCATGCAGCTGTGTATTATTCCGTCAGATGTTATGTATTACTGATTTATTTAAAGGCCATGTACATAATTCATAGTTTTAGCATAAAATTGTAGTTCTGTTCTTGTTGGTTCATGATCGAAATACTCAAGTACCAATGTTAGGTAATGGGTGATACACACCAATGGCAAAGCTAAAGGTCATTATAACAACCTTATATACTTGTTTCCCCTACATCAGTTACCTTTACTATCTAAAAAACTCTAGGAACTGTGGCGATTTCTGAATTGTTGTGTTGCATATTCTGGTTAATTTAACAAATTATTTAGGAGCTAAGAGCAAAGAAGATAATAAAAAACTTTTGCAAAAAAAGATGAATGGGTTGTCTGCTGGCCTTAATCAACGTAAGGTATGGTCCCTATCCGAATTAGTAGGTGTGCTTGACAACAAATTGTTCAGATATTAAAATAATTGCGAATTTATATATTAAACGGTGTAACTATTGGTTACAAGCAACATACATACCAACATCTTCTTTCGGTGGTCGAGCAAGTGTTCCTTCTTCTTCATCACTACCATCTGAGTCAAGGAAATAACTATCACCAGAGTAAATGGCTGCAGAGAAAAAGGTGGGGAAAAATGAAAGTTGTGAATTAGTGCATTCTACGGTCAAAATAAAGGGAGTAAATATCGAATATCACTTTGTTCCAGTTTTTACATAAGTCCCAAATAGCCACTGTAACAATGAAAAAACAACAAACAAAATGAGGCATACATTAACCACTTCGTGACTTGAACTCATGAACCTAACAATATGCGGAAAACGTGCTTTCCACTAGACTATTGAAGTCATTGATGGCAAAATGCAAGATTGAGCAAGTATTTCCGTATTCAAATACAGTAATATCATAAGCATGAAAACATGAAGATGCATAAAAAAATAGTATATGTACTAATCTTACTATACATATCAATGCTGAAATATTAAGCACTTTCATGTAAATTGGTAACGGGCCAAATGAGCTACCTGTATTCGTCAAAAAAGAGCAAGCAACTCATTACGGTTGATTTCTCAACATGAAATAACATTTCAAAGAACAGGTAACCAGCGGCCACGGGGAAACAGGAATACCATTAAACTATTTCATCTGTCTGCTTCAAGTTTTACCTTGAAATGCAAGTGTTACCCAGAACTAATAAGGCGACTTCCTGGGCTCGGTCAGCTACAGATAAAAATACTACTGTCAATCTTTTATTTCTTGAAGTCTTACTTACAAGTAAAAGAAATATGTGGTCCCACAGTCGTAAAATATTAAGAAGTTTTCTAATAGTCATTTAGTAAGACTCTTACCCGTGATACAATCCATATTTATTGATACTTCTTTTAGAGGACAACAAAGCAGGATCCAAGTAGATACTAATACCCACTGGCATTTCCATAATCAATTTGAATGGTTGTCATAGGCTACAATCAACAACACCGGGCAACAAAAGTTTGGTAGGTAAAAGTTGTTCGGGAAATGATTCCAATTTTCTGATCAAAATTTTGTGCTGAATTCAAAGCGTAATTCGTTTTTTACCCATTAAGTAAGGATTTCGTGGTATAAACAACTTCTGTTTTGTGAATTTTGTCATGTCTGGATCTAGCTCGGCCCCAACATTTCAGTTAAGAACAGCTTTGGATTTGACAAAATTTTGCACACAGTTTATAATCTGTTTAAGGAGTATCACTGCATTACTGTAATACTGTAATGGCGGTGTCCAATAAGAACTGGTGCCATTACACACACATTTTATCAGCAATTTTTGTTGTACATAGACATCATGGCTAACAGGGTGTGCATATAGTGAAGATAACAAAACGAAAACCAATTATGTTATAGCATTATGAATGTAGTGGATATAGTTTAATGGTATTGAAATATTCATCGAAATTAGGAAGAGGTGAAGAGGGTTGTCAAGTAGTGTAGCTGGTTGTGTACATAGGGGATTGAGTCTGTCATAACAAGATGAAAGAAGTTAGATTCTCTTGTGAACTCTGTATCTAATGAAATGTTCAAAAACTATTTGTTTTGAGAGAGGTGTTGTCCTTATTATAGAGTTGTGTAGGAAAAAAATTGTTTTAGTACAAGAATATGGTTAATCAAAGGAGGAAATGAATAAATAATCTTAACTCTTTCTGGTACATATGCGAGTCTGACTCCGTGAAAAAGTCTATTATGCATATTTTCATGTAAAACTTGGGAAGACAAATGCTGGGCTCTGCATATTGTCTACAAAAATGGTGTAGAAACTCTTCGTCGTTGGAAACCGTAGGAAACCCATGACCTTTGGGATTCCAATGATTTGGCGGGAGGCTAGGAATAAAAAAGATGACTTATTTTGTACCACAGATATGCAGGAATTCAATACAAAAAACGACCATGAAGTCCATTATTAAAATCTAGATTCAGCCATTCTACCTGCTTTACATTCTAATGAAATTCCTATGTCATTATAGCTACCAGATTTCAGAAAAGAGTTCTTTGTGATCCAAGGCCCACATTGCTGTAGCCAATCAGAACCTAATGACCTGGTTAGGGATCTTGTTCTTTCTAGAATCGTCTGAGTGGCTTACATCCAGATTGAACAAGAAACATCTACTTCAGTCCGGTACACATTTATTTATTGTTATATCTAAGCGGAGCCTTTAATATTTTTATTACTCAATGGCAACATATACGCTTTCATTACCATCCAACATTATGTACAGGAAAAAAACAACATACGAAAGAGCGAAGGACGNATTCCTATGTCATTATAGCTACCAGATAACAATGATGATTTGGGTTCATCAATTATGGCCAAAAATGAAATGTCGGATCCAGATTTCTTGGCTATTTCAGAAAAGAGTTCTTTGTGATCCAAGGCCCACATTGCTGTAGCCAATCAGAACCTAATGACCTGGTTAGGGATCTTGCTCTTTCTAGAATCGTCTGAGTGGCTTACATCCAGATTGAACAAGAAACATCTACTTCAGTCCGGTACACATTTATTTATTGTTATATCTAAGCGGAGCCTTTAATATTTTTATTACTCAATGGCAACATATACGCTTTCATTCCCATCCAACATTATGTCCAGGAAAAAAAAAACATACGAAAGCGTGAAGGACGTATTGGGGCTTATCAAGTATGGCATTCATTTTTGGATAGTATGTGTAGACCGAAAAATGGTAAATTTTTTTGCTAGATCAACAATGTCGCCACTCGAAGTTCCTATGGTTTCTTTGTTTATGGGTCAGTCGAGCTAAAGATTAGCACTGCATACAAATGGTCTGGCCCGAGAGGAAAAATTTTCAAGCAGGTCAGGCAAACATTCCGTGTAAGTCAGGTTCCCAGTGGCAAAATAATATTTCCACCATTGTATATCAAGCTAGGTCTTATAAGAAATGTACTGGAAAAAGCTTGAAATCGTTTCAGTTATCTCTGCAAATCATTCCCAGAACGCAGTGTGGACAGGTTAACAGCTGGGGTCTTTGATTGACTTCAAATTCGGAAAATGATCAAAGATATAGTTTATAAACTCACTGACAATTGATGAGAGAACTGCTTGATTAACTTTAAGTAGTTTGTAATTTTCTTCGAATTATGAAGACACAAAACGTAAGACAAATAGTAAGTGTGATGTTGTCCTCATTTCAATAGCATTGCTGTCACATGAGCATAAAGGTGCATTGTATGTTAAGTCACATTAAACAATATCCTGGCAATCTTGATAGTGTAAGTGATAAACAATAACGCTTTCGGGAAAACGTAAAAGTCACGGAGGAACATTATCAAAGTCGCTGGAATGTGCTCATAATGGGTGACCATTGCTGGAGCTTGAAAAGAGAAATTCAAAATTTAGATCATTCTCGACAGTTTAAAAACGTTGAAGTCTGCCCTTGATCAACAGAATTCTGGGTAGCCTTTCAGACTGCCCAATCGCTATAAAAAACATACCTTCATAATGCGATTGTGGTTCACGGTAACCTTCTTTTAGTCGTGACCTTCTTGCTTTCAGTCTATGCACTCTATAAAAATCAATATACAAGATGGATTTCATAGCATGTCAGTTATTTCTAATAACTCAGTTTATGTTTGAGCTGGATAAAATTCCTGCTTACTACTATCAATACAGCTTCCTGATTAAAATTTCATCCTTCAGATCATTGACATCTTTAAATGGTTATTGTATGGCAAGGGGTAAGATGCCGCATTAGCTTCATAACAGAGCTATACACGAAACTAATATACAGTTAAAGTATTGTACAACAGAAACCTGAAGTAAAGTACAATTAAATATTGAAAACAAGCACCAGTAAATTGACTTTTAGCCTAACAAGGCTAGAATTAAAAAACTATACACAGCTTTTTGGTCTTAGTCTAAAAATTAATGGAAAAATTACTATCTGAATAGAAAAAAATTATACGACATGCCAGAACCACACAAACAAACAAAATAGTACGCAAGCATGCAAACGCATAAAAAACGCAAGTAAAGGCACGAACAAATGAAAACAAATAATAACAATCAATGTATGTGACATACTTATATCGAATTTCCTCCATTTTGCTCTTGTCTTTTTCAATAGAATCTGCTAGTCGAATTTGAAGTTGTTCTTCCACCAACTGTGCACCCCTAAAAAGGAGCAGAAAAAACTTTACGCTAGTTAGTGCTTCAACAAAAACTTAATGTTTCCCAGAATTGTTTCCTTGAGTTTAAAGATGACAGGGAAGACAACGTGGTCCAAAACGTAACTCCCCAACAGAGAATATATCAGTGTAGTTTGGAAAACCCCAACAAATCTCATTATAATACACCGGACGGTCAAAATCCTACAATGAGACATCAGAAGTTAGAAAATTATGACTGCAATAAACTATCATTGCTATCCTGAAGGTCAACTAGTGTGGGCGGGACAGCCCAATAACGTACTATTCAAGTAGGAGAAATCATATTTCAGAACTATGAGTTACAAGGTATAATAAACACACAACACAAGGGTTAACAATAAAAGTTTTCCGTTCACCCAAGATCAGATATTTCATAAAAACTAGGGAGTACTTGCCTGCTTGCCATATCTGCCTGCTTTCTGTGCTCTTTAATTACATATTTGAAGTACGAAGCTTTAAATATTCTGTACTGTATCAAGGCAAAAATAAAGCACACAGAATCCATAGTCAAACCAGTATCTGACTCTACTTTGCAGTGTAGGGTAGCTTGTGAAACTGCTGACGACTTATAATCACCTTGATGAAGGCAATACAAGTTGAGGAGTTGTATGACGACACAACTTAGTTTAGAAGGTATTTTGTTTATCCAAACGCACGAGACAAGCTAAAACGAAGAAAAATCAAAGGGAAAATCAAATATAATCGAGAAAAAAACCATAGCAAAATTATTGATTAAACTAGCTTTACAATACATCTGGACATTTTTTAACTTAAATCTTCCGTACAACTACCTGAAGATAAAAGAACTCTCTCCCGAAACGTCGTTTAACATAAGTAATCAAGTTCATAATATGATAAACAATGGAACAAAACTATAAAAATATTTATTTCTACAACATAAAAGTGTCAGATGTACTTAAATGCAAAAGTGTGCATGAGCGCGAGGAGGCGGCTGTCTATCAATCTTCCTCTCAGCTTACCTGGGCTTAATAAAAAAAACCCGGCATCGCAGGCCCTCAGGGTTATCTTTTCCCTCTTTCATAATAAATTTGCTTTGAAGCCACATTTCACAGCTTCATATGCATTTTCTCCTGTCTGACCTTATTCATCGCGCCTCAATTTCTACCATCAGTACTGAGTACATATTGCAATTAAGTACACATTACTTGGTCTTCAAACTTAAGAAACAATGTCTTAAGATGGAATACAGATTTCCAAATGTTGTATTCGCATTTGGAAAGTGTGATTCAAAAGAGAGAGAGCTTAGGCTGGGAAGTAGTATCTATCTATCTATCTATCTATCTATCTATCTATCTATCTATCTATCTATCTATCTATCTATCTATCTATCTATCTATCTATCTATCTATCTATTTTCATGTATATATAATATGAAAAAAACAATTTATCAGAAACTGAACGATCTTAATGTTTGAAATAATTGTACAGTATAACACACCTGAAGCCAGACCTTGAACACAATTACAAAAAAGTTGTATCCGATAAAGATTTTCCACCATTTTCTCATCGTTTGTCTTGGTCGAAGGTATAAAGACTGTCCATGCCAGAGGAAAAAGAAGCAGCTGACGATAAAACCAAAATTGAAAATACTGTTTGTATTTTGTGCGGTGATGTACACGATACTCAGAGTAAGCCAGTACATTTGCTCAAATGTAAGAATCTAGTGCAAAACGAGAGGTTTATCACAATTAAAGATCAAATAAATAAATCCCCAACCAAACAAGTGACAAGCAAGTGACAAGCAAGTGGCAAACAAGTTTAAACAAACCAATAAATAACTATACAAGGTCAATGGTTTGAATCCAGTTTTCAAGATACTTTTCTTTAATTTCAGGCTTTTTTTATTAAACCTACAAGAAAAAGAGGTATCCATGTCTAATTATGCACAGTACTACCCTATAATTTCTCTTCACTGGCCTGTGACCAACGACTAGTGCTAGGAGAGTTAGTGGGTCAACTAACTAGGGAACGCAGTTGCAAAATCCATCTGGCAAGAACATAAAGCTTATAGTCAGGCGGAATGACCAGATACCAGTGTAAAAACTGGCATGCAGCCAGGCACTGGAGATATCCCGATTCAACTTATACTTTAATTAAAATTTTACATTTACCACTGCTCCTGAGGCTGGACTTAATCCAGATTTCAAACACCATTCCCTGACGAGTAAATAACAGTCCTCTTGCTACTTATTAATCAAATACGTAAAGTGACATACAGAAGACAGGCGAATTATTTTTACCTAAGCAAAGGCAATAAATGGGCTACTAAACCAAATAACCCAATTGAGGCAGGAGTGTATCACCGCAGCATAATCTGATAGGGGCGGTACCTCTTTAAGTTAAACCTGCGCATTATTTCAAAAGAACTCTATTCTTCCTTTGCTTCATTCAGAAAAATAATAGGGATGACATTTTTCACCTAAAAATTGTCCTGGTTTCCTACAATTAACGTTAAAATAGAATTCTGAAGGTTTTTTTAACAAAATGGAACATGCATACAGAGACAAAAAGAAAATCTTTACGTCACATGCTGCTATTAAGGTACAGCATGTCCGGCACGATAACAATTGTAAAAACCAAAGGGAGGAGTGGACATTTTTTGGCTGATTCCTAGGGTTATCCCCATTTTCTTTAACATTATGGTTCTTTAGGTGTACCCCTAAAATCCCGTTGAGCAACTAGCTTCAAACACTCCCTCTCTAACATTTGACGTATCAATGCAATTTTTAAAACCCATAATATGTCTTACTCTAAATTCAAAGGTCGCAACCACAAACACAGGTCATACAAAAGGGTTCACCTTAAGAAAATCAAGCCAAGTTTTGTTGACCATAAAGTCTGGTGATATATATCCGTCGTCCTCCTTAACCACAACAGAGGATGTACCGTTCTCCTGCCCCGTAGCTGCTTTTTTCTCTTGTCTTTGTCTTGCAAAAACCTTTTCCTGACAGCAGGCTACCATCAGTTGTATATAATCAGCTAAAATTTGACATAAAACAAAACAAAACAAAGACTGATAATATGAATCGGGTCTATAATATGTAACTCCTTAAGTTCTGATACATAAATGTCGAATGGAATTGGGATACTAGGTGACCAAACAAACAAGTTAGCAAGCCAATTAGCTGCAGATGTAGCCAAATTTCTAAAACTTGTTTCAGGACTTCTAAAAACTGACAAAAAAGTAAAAAGCTACTACCACAGTTACTCTCATATACAGGGGTAAAAAGTGGGAAGCAAATGGCATCAATAATTACATATGTATGTATGCATGCATATATGTATGTATGTATTTATATATGGGTAAACACACACACATATATATATATGTCCTTAGCAAATGGAACAATAGTTCAGTGCGGAGAACCTTCTTTGGTCTAATCCTATCATACTAAAAAAAAGCAGACCACACCAAATGAACCCTCTTGCAAAATAACATATAGAAAAAAGACACTTTTTTTTAAAAACAACTCTGTCTCTCTCTCTCTCTCTGTCTCTCTCTCTGTCTCTCTCTCTGTCTCTCTCTCTGTCTCTCTCTCTCCCTGTGCCCTCTGAGGCACAGAGAGAGACACACAGAGAGAGATGCACTGGCGGGAATGGTGCTTTTATTCCTGTTTCTATGTATATGTACGCACAAGTATGCTGGGTCTTGTTCATATATTGCCAAACTAAGAGACATTACCAATGGTGATTGGCAATGTCTCTTAGTTTGGCACAACTTATGTTTAAGTAGCCAGCAGTTTGGCCGATGATAGAGTCCTTAAGTCCAATTTTCAACCTATAAATAACAATTTAAATTTAAAACTAAAAAAAACTAAAAAAACCAAAACAATTTAACTTTTTAAGTCTTCAGCTTTTCCCAAGCCAAATCCTCTTCGCCTCCTCCTTAATTTCATATTCACAAGTGAACAAGAAAATGAAAGGACAACATTTGAAAATTAAAATATAAAACCCTAGTTCCACTTATGGATTATTACCAGCTTAAATACATGTCTTGCAGGCCTGGAAAGACAAATTTTGATAGACAAACATGCATCACCAGCAGCTACAATTTAGCACTACAATTAACTTATAGGATACACATATGTTATCCATCCTAACATTTCTAAATAAATAGCTAGCAACAAAGAAAATTCTGAATAGCTAAACAATAATTACAAATAAGATATTTTCAGAAAGCCTCTTGTCCCAGCCTCGACTCCACCCAAAATTCATGTAGCTTACCTAATAGTATCTTCTGATTTTGTGGGTGTTTGACATCGGAAAGGTAAAGCCAGTGTACTAAGCTTGGTGTGATGGTTCCATTCCATGGGTAATCTAGGATATTTAAAGGAGTTGTGTAACATAACCGTGAAACATAGATTGAGTGCAAGCAAATGGCCACGCCGATCTCTTACGGGAGAGGGAGAATAAAATAGTTGCAGTGGCTTCACCCTTATTCGTTGGCCAGATCCATCAATAACTTGGTTAGGAGTAAATTTAAGTAACATTGACAAAATGAATATCTGTTGTGATGGGGATGTGGCACGAAGTCGTCGGCTGGAGAAATATTTCCTGGAAAAATGTGGTACAAGGAGAACGCAAAAGCTACAAGCTTTAAAGACTGAGGTATCGGAGTTAAGTTCTTAAACATTTCTTAAACTTAAGTTCTTAAACTTTGCAACTAAGTTCTTAAACTTTGCAACTAAGTTCTTAAACTTTGCAACTATATCTTTCACTTGGGCGTACCGTTCTTTTCAAAGATGTCAACAGAGTTCTCTTCTAAGGCAGGAACAACAGATACAAACAAACATAGTGAAGGCAAACTATTTCATTGATCTAACCTATGCACTAGAGAAAGCACAAATGTAAAAGGAGGAAAAACGAAGCATCACCACAGAAAGAAAATAAAACGGAAAGCATTTCTAACACACCGATATTCTGGTTGCAATGTTTTGTGTTAGTATTTNTCTTAAACATTTCTTAAACTTAAGTTCTTAAACTTTGCAACTAAGTTCTTAAACTTTGCAACTAAGTTCTTAAACTTTGCAACTATATCTTTCACTTGGGCGTACCGTTCTTTTCAAAGATGTCAACAGAGTTCTCTTCTAAGGCAGGAACAACAGATACAAACAAACATAGTGAAGGCAAACTATTTCATTGATCTAACCTATGCACTAGAGAAAGCACAAATGTAAAAGGAGGAAAAACGAAGCATCACCACAGAAAGAAAATAAAACGGAAAGCATTTCTAACACACCGATTTTCTTGGTTGAAATGTTTTGTGTTAGTATTTCTAATATTTCAGATATTTTCAATATTTCCGAGTACTGACTGTATCGAAAGCAGGGGGGCTGGGTATCAGTTCTAAGACACTACATTAAAATTCTGCTATTGAACTACGTCTTTGCCGACAGTACTTCTCAAAGAAACGAATCGACCCTCGTATTATAGTACAAACATAATAACTAGCGATGAAATGGTAAAAAAATTTCAGATTATTTGTTCGCTTATTTCCTTTTTGTTTATACATTTTACGTTTTTGTATTTTTACCGATACAAAGTCTTTTAAAAGTGACTGGTGACTCCATTACCGACATACTGTTTCTCTACGCTTTGCATCTCTAATAACACAGGCTTCCTTCTCGTCTTTTTGGAGTATTTATCAAGGCTATTAACTAACTAAAGTTTTCCAGTACATTGCCCAGAGTTTTTGTATAGTTCACAGTTTTACTGTTCATAATAAGTCATTTACAACTGTAGCAAATGTACTCCAGATAGGTATTCAATGCAATTCATTGAATTTACGACATCTTCATTAAAAAAAAATTTCTGTGGCTCGTCAATAATTCTAGCCTTTATCTTTTCACTGCAGTGACCGTTCAACAATTCATCATCCCAAGTCCATCAGCTGACTTCGGCTCTTTCTTTCGAAGAGTTTTTTCTTGTAATGGAAACAAAATGACTTCCTCAGATTCTTTTGATAGTTGTACGTTCCTTACTAAATTACTGGTTTATTTTGATCAAATAGCTTTGGGCCTTATGACAGAGTGTCACATTAATCTGGAACGTCTGGCTCGCTCGATATCTACTTGTCATCAAACTCACAAAGTTTTCCAAATAATGACACAAAACTGTGCGTTATCGCCCTTCGTGTTCAGTAGAGATAGAGACTTGTCTTTTATGATGTCTTGGTAAAATGTTACTCATTCACATTCTGAATGGGTTTAGTTTTACCAAAAAATTCAACACAAGCAAACTCACTGATCAACGACCAAAGGAGCAACATCACAAAACAAACAGATACTCAAGTATCTGTTTTGACTGGAATACTGCGACCATGTAAGTTTAAACGAAGACCACGTTTTTCACTAAATACCAGCAAAAAAATTCTGTTTAACAAAGGAGTACCAAGCACTGAACACGATCCACCTTGCACAGAGGTTTCTAGCACAAAGTACTTATTTTACTGATGTTTTACAGATGCCTCCTATATTTCTGACAACTTGCGTATCAATCTACGTTAGAATTAAAAAGGTGACTTTATTTAACAATTGTTGTAGTCACAGAACCCAATTCAGCTACAGATGGGATACGATAAGAGCATACTTACCAAAACAAAGAACTGGTGGCCATCCTAGAATAAGAAGATACTGTACTGGCAGTAAGATTGCAAGGAATCCGACGTAAAATGGCCACACCCTCTCCGATATTCTTCGCCTGAGAAACAAAAATATTGTAACCCACAGCGAATGAAGAACAGCATAGGCATCACATCTGATTCCCATACAGACCACCATTACCATTAAATTGACCTAGTACAAAGAAAAATCGAAACGAAATGGCAGTGAAAAAACACCCGAAACTGCAAAAGTAAAAAATGCATAAGAATAAATAGAAATTAACATTTACAAAGTCTACCCATGGTCTTGTTTAGCATCGCGTCTCGTAAATCGCGCATATACTGTAAAAAATGAATCCTTTGTTAGAGTGTGGATTTTATTCAGTTACATACTATTCATAGGTGAAATGAGACATTGCCAGTTGTCAAGATACTCATATGATTCATGACTCATGGCTATACCGTCTGGTTTTGTAGTTAAGCTGTAAAGCAAGAACAGTGATTGGGGAAATATGTACTAATGCAGTGGCATCATTGAGACAATCTGACATCACTGTCAACCGCAAGCTTTCCCCAACAAATAATGTCCGGGACACAAAATTCCCCTATCAATATCGGTGCAGACGTCAAGCAGAAACAAAAACCATTATACTCATTTTATTGAATGGGTAACAAAGTGCTTGGGAATTTCACTGAAGTAGACCAATGACATACAAAGACAGATTATATTAGAGGCTATATTGTAACAATAATACCAAGGGCCTCGAAGTTTCTTCTCCATTGTCTCTAAAAAGACAGTACTTTTCGCAGCATCCTTGCTGTTCCGATCTGTCTGTGTTGTTTTCGAAATAAGTTCCATNGTAAAAAATGCATAAGAATAAATAGAAATTAACATTTACAAAGTCTACCCATGGTCTTGTTTATATAGCATCGCGTCTCGTAAATCGCGCATATACTGTAAAAAATGAATCCTTTGTTAGAGTGTGGATTTTATTCAGTTACATACTATTCATAGGTGAAATGAGACATTGCCAGTTGTCAAGATACTCATATGATTCATGACTCATGGCTATACCGTCTGGTTTTGTAGTTAGGCTGTAAAGCAAGAACAGTGATTGGGGAAATATGTACTAATGCAGTGGCATCATTGAGACAATCTGACATCACTGTCAACCGCAAGCTTTCCCCTACTATATCTGGTCTCCTCGCTACAACAGATTTATCAACATAACATTTTCACTCTCCACCACACTTCCTGCTCTGTGTTCATACCATCTGTCTGAGTGTGATGCCCATGTACTTTCATGATACTCCAGTGTACAGGTCCCGCAACACAGTCGTGTCTCCCTTTATATTCTGACTGAACCACTGTACTGCATTCGCTGATGATATGCGACACTGTCTCGTCCTTTTGCCCACACATTCTGTACAATGCTGATTCTCTGGTGCGTTAAATTTTGGCTTTCCTGTAGTTGGTGCGGAGTGCTTGGTCTTGAGCTGCCACTAGGAGACTCCCAGTTTGACGCTTCAAGCTACCTCTCTTCAACCATTGCCAGCTTAATGGGGATGCAAATTATTTTGTCTGCCTCACCTGTTGCCCGTGCATCGCATTGTCCTGCCATCCTTCTATCCTCTGCTGTTTCTGCTCCTTCCTGAATGTTTTTCTTTCACTTTTAGATGGTGTTTTTACATACATTTTGCCTGCTCCCATGATGTCAGAGCTCTTATTGGCGATGTATTGGCTTAGGCTTTCTTCTTCATATTTCACGGTGTCGTAAACACTCATCAGATCTCTCCCACCTTCTCTGTGTACATAGCGGCGGTCTACACCTGCCCGTGGATGCACAGCACCATATGCGTGCATCCGCTTTCGTGTCTTCCGATCTAGTTGTTCTAGCTCCTGTTGCGTCCATTCTAGGATCCCTCCTCCATATCTGAAGAAAGATACCGCCCACGTGCTTATAGTTTTTACCGGGTTTCCAGCATTCAGTTTTGACTTAAGTACCTTTCTCAACCTTCTGATGTACTCGTTTTGCACATTGATTTTCATTTCGTTCTGCTTTATGACATCTAACTCAAGCACTCCAAGATACTTATAGGAATTGTCCTCGGTAATTGACCGAACTTCCACATTGTTTTCAAACTCGACTTCAGAACTACCTTTCACTAATTTTCCTTTCTTCAAAACCGTGATGGCACACTTATCAAAACCAAACTGCATCCTGATATCATCATTTAAAACACGAACAGTATTTAACAGTGACTCCACGTCCCTCTTGCTCTTACCGAACAACTTCCAATCATCCACGTGGAGGAGGTGATTCAATTTAGTCTTGTCCCTAAGCACGTAGCTAGGTGCAGCTTTCCGGAGTACCACTGTCAGTGGTATCATCGCTATGACAAACATCTTCCACAACTAGGGCTCTTGCACAAATGAGTTGGTTCGTTTCCTCAATAGTTGCTGTAGGTATTCTGCCAATCACCTCATTGACGTCTTAGGTACGCTTTCTAACCTTTCTGGCCACTGCGTTCTTTAAACTAGTCACATTTACGTTCGCACCATTCAGATCTCTTAATCTATTGGTAGGTCTGTCGACTATCTCTTTCTGGTCATCTGTAAGCCCCTGCTCATATTGTTCTTGTGGCTGTGTCTCATCCACTGACACATGCTGCCGTTGGGGTGTGCTCTCATTCTTGATCTCAGTGATCGGGTCTGGGGTTAAATCTGATGGTTCTTGCTCCTGCCTGGGTGGCATCAATCTCCGTGATATCTCCTCAATGTCAAACTGCGATAGCAAACCACTTCTCCTTATTACTCTGACCTGATCTGCGAGCTTCACAATATGGCTGGGACACTAAAAACAAGAAATATGTCGGATAACTGAAACACGACTCGAGGCGCTGTTTATGTAGTGATGAGGCGGATGATGACAAACTTTACCACGCGACAAGGATACACCATTATTAGTAAATGCACTTGATTACAAGAGTTAAAATCATCCCTTAGAATGGGTCAAATGAAAAGTGGATACCTTTTTTATTCCTAGGATACTGCACAGTAAGACATGAAGTGGTTAGGAGCATCCCTGGTGACGCTTCTACAGTCAATGACACCTCAAGACATACATTTAAAGGATCAAAATATTAGAAGGGTTAAATATGTCTCATTCAGCTACGGCTCTACAGCTTAAGAAACTCCATCTTTTAGTCAGTCCACCGGCCCACACATCTGTAATACCCACCCCCCACCCCCAGTCCTTTTGATGAATACAGGGACACATGCAAGTCAAATCTTACCTCAAAACCATAAATGTCAAAGAAATGATTGCAAGTGTACTTCAAAGCATTGATAATATTTTTGTCTGCCATTTGTCTAGTAACTCCACGAAACAATGTGCCTGGGTCTTTATCTGTTCCTCGTATAATGAACTTATGAAGTTCCTAAAACGAAAAAGGCAGCGAAACTTTAACAGCAATAAGTACCAGTAATCCCTGCTAAAAAATGTCCTAACTTTGTTAACCAGCCAAAATAACAAATAGCTAAACAAGGACGACAACATATAATAAGTTGAAATATTTCATTTCTATTAATTAAGTATCTTACATCTGCATGCTTCCCACAGGCAAAAGTCAATAACATACATTTATAGTGTTTGTGATATTTTCTATAATGAAAAACTGCCATTTCAAAAAGACACTTCGATAGATAATATACAGCTATTACTGCTTTTTTAACAACGTTGTGAACTGCAACTCTAAGCAGCCCGCTATATGTGACAAGTTTCTAACAGATAATTTTATTTGCCCACAAGATTCTCCCTCTGTCCCAGTTACCTAAATTAATACAAAATGATCCCCAAATCTAACATCAAGCTGTTTCAATAATGATATACTCGTAAGTAAATTTAAAAAAGAAAAGGTATACGATAACTCTTACGAAATGCTCAAATTGTCCATTGACAAAAGTCAATAGAGAATACGGGAGGTCAGAAGGCGATAGGCGGCTCAAAAAATTGCATCACACAAACATCAAAGGGTAACGCTCTGGTACACTCTTTTAAAACTATATAAGTGTAATTAAGATCAGCCACGTTTTGAAGGGTTATTATTTTAGCAAAGCCTGCAGGCAGCCACAAAGAATGAGCACTGATGCAAAGTTTCTGTATGGCATACAAGGGGAATCTTGTAAACGTTTGACGATTTACACGAATACGTAACAAGGTATTTCAGGTTCTCAGTTTTGTTGTGACTTGTGGACAGAATGAAAAAGAATGAAAATTAAAGCACCAACAGGTGCTTTAATTTTCGCCAATGTGTAGCGTAGCAGTAAACTACGTGAAACGTATCCAATGATGCTCTAAAATTTCTGAAGACACTAAATAAGTAATAAAACGAAACAATAACAATTCCAGTCATTGTCATCTAATGGATATCATGCGGTAATTATCTAATATATGCCTCAATCTGGGCAATTAGTAAGGTAACTGAAACATACCTGGTGATGTTTAATAACTTTTGCAGCCACTATAGTCAATACTATAAAAATGTATCCCTGTTTGAGGGAAAAAAATTCGTTGAAACAGAATATATTTTCATTATGGAAAAAAACTGTAATTAAACAACAAAACAGAATTCAAACAAAATACTACTATGTTAAATTTAACTTTGTAAATATGTCCAGAGAATAAGCCTGAAAGCTGCTGTGCGGCTCTTCAGGAAGAAGTTAATAATTAAGGCTATCAGTTACGGCAGACGACTTGCATATGAAATGCAATGGTGGAGTAAAATCTGGTGATACCTGGTAAAACAGATTTCATGTTTTGAATATTGCATTCAAAGAACATCACTCGGCGATAGCCCAAAAAATTTTAGTTCTGAGGTTCAAAATGTCCAACAAAAATTAAGATTTACAACAAGTAGCTTATAAAACACCAAAAGCACCTGGACTAAGTGTATCATCAAAATATATGTCTCATAGACAACCTATAAAATGCATTTTTTCCTGTTGTTTTTTCAATTGTACAGAATACGAGTGGACACCCTTGACAATGCGTGAATAAAAATGTTTGACCGTATATTCGCGGTTGGCTTACTAGTTTATTTATAACATGAATGACTATTAATGTAAAACGAGCAAATTGCAAGTGCAGAAATGCCTGCCTGTGAAGGATATCTGCTTCTCGCAAATTGGCAGTAGCTTTTACTTTGGTTGAGGCACTACCGGCTTTTTCAGTGGGCAATCCCAGTGCGACCCCCCCCCTCCTCTGTAGTACCAAATCCTGTTTTTTTAAACGTAAAAATATCAGACAGCACTTACCGAAGAACATATGTATCTTGAACTTTTCCTTGCATAAATTTATTCGGCTAAAGTGTAATCACAACATAGGTACTTGTAACCCTAATAAACAGTAACGATGGGAGGATCATTTAACACCAATGAAAATTTTTAATTATATTAAGATAAGCGTCTTTATATAGAAGATGTTTTATTATAAAACAAGGAAAAGACTCATCTCACCCTAACTTCTACTGAGACGGTTGACGATTTCTGGAACCCAATCCACCAAGCATTACTTTTGAAATGATTGTTGCCAAATATTATAGTCTTTAAATAAAGAAAAAGAGGTGAGTTTAATACTCTAAACCGAAAATCAAATATAAGAAAATGTTTTTACGATCTACCATGTCGACTACTTTGTTCCTCTTGCGTTTTCCATGTACAACAAATCCTGTCCAATAGTGTTACAAAAACAATAAAAAATTGGGGCTTCACTTAGTATATTATTAAAGTCCTTTCTACTATTTCTTTTCCCATTATAACTGCTGTTAAGATACTGTTTTTTAATTCTACCCCAAGCATTTAGGGCGCGTAGTAGCTGTAAAACAGACATGAGTGAAATATGACAATTCTTCTTCCATTGTGAAAAATAAGTCCACCTTTACCTTGGCTGAAACAAAGTAAAGATTTGCAGGTAAATTGAATTCGTCCCTCTCCCTCCAGATTAATCAAAATCATTAAAATGACCATATTTTTACATCTCTTTTTAAGTCCTCTTCTATACTTTGTTTTCAGTTTCTAAATCATATACGTTTATAATGCTTTATAACATATTTCCTTGTATTAAAACGTTACCATCTCTTTTAAGTATCATCCCTGACCTGTTTTTTACGTTCTTTGAAGCATGTTTAAAAATAAATGCTCCACCTCCTATTTAATATCAAATGCGTATTTTAAACCTCTGCCTTGTCTGTGACTCTTGCATAGAAAAATCCAAAAGGCAATAAGAAAAGCTCGAAATTTGCAACGATTTCAAGTGTTTACGTTATTTTTGCTGACGCCATGGCTCTCGTCTATTACAGGCTTTGTTTCCATTCAGACAGAAGCACTGAGTCATCGAACTCGGGATCTGTCTGTTGTGTTGGCGGTGAGGGTGTATGTGAATATTCTATTTATAGGTTTTGTTCCTTAAATGCTGCTCACCAGTTCAGCATTAATGTGTACAGTCTCCTCGTCATATTACATTACGTTACATTCAAAAGTCATAATTATCAATACAATATGAACTATTTGACGAGGCAACATGATAAAATACAGAAAACAGAGCGCCGTAGAGATTTTACAACTGCTTGACGGGTACTTCCAAAATCAAAGTCTGTGTGAAAGAGGCTGTGTTGTAATATTAGCGTGACAATAGTTCGAGGAAGATTAAGCCATACATATCTAGGAAAAACCTGTACTTCATTTTAACGATTCTTGTCCTCCTCATTTCGGCAATTTCTTCTTCTTTGGTACAGTAAAATATGTGAAATTTAACTCTGTCGCAGAAGACTTAATGAGTGCAAAAAACCCTTAACTAGTGACCTTTCAAGGAAAACTAGATAAAAATACCAAAGACTGTGATGTTTTTTGGAGCATGGGACTCAAAGCTCTTCTGGGCGAAAAACTCTAATGAACAGATGGTGAATCTAGAAAAGTGACGGATACAAGAAACTCAAAAGAACCATTTCTTTCAGTTATCATTAAATGTATTCTCCACCCACGGGGTATAACTAGAAAATGAAACAGTCAAAAGATTCACTGAAGAAAAGATTTGGTAGAGTTGGCAAACGCTACTACATTGGCAGTGAAAAATTCAAATCTTTCGAGGAAATAATTCCTTGCGATGAACTGAAGGCCACTGGCATTGAGACTTAATTACACTGTTACTTGACGGTTACAAATAGCTTCATTGACATCATCTTTTCTCAATGTTTTTTCTGAAGTTAAATGACTATTCCTAAAAGATGTGGACTTTGTTCGATTGCAGCAAAATTATATATTTCTTCAAGGCGGAGTGTGCTTCCCAAGGGGTATCCTAAATTGGTATTCACGAGGTCCTATCAACAAAATGGGTTTGAAAATAATCAATTCACCGAAGCCAATTCCATCACAGTGTCGTTTAAAAATTGATGGATTTGCATTACTAAAGTTATCTTCTTTAAACTCTGCTTTCTGGGGTTTACGAAAGTAGGCAGCCAATTTTACCTTAAAATACTTAGAATCGAAATATATGAAAGAACAAAACAAACTTACCTTATTATCGGGAGTTGTACAATTTGACTTTAATATATCTTCTTTGACAAACTTTAATTGATAAAACATGAGTACAAGAATAACTATGGAAGCCCATACAATCATCACATAGTTCATCATCTTCTGCATCCTTATTGACGGCATTGCAATAGCTAACAATACCACAAACAGTGCATTTATTGCTGAGACCTATCAAAAGAGATAAAAAAGGTTAAGTACAAAATCTTTTACTCTTAGCTTTCTCTTAATGTTACAATTAACGTTGGTACTAAACACTACTGAACACGCTGACCTTCATTCGTCTAATACTTCTTTCAGCGTAAAAACAACGAAAGTATGTCATATACAGCATACAAAAAAAAATATAATAATTTCAACGGTATCGTTTAAATTTTTTACTCATGACTTGAGGCAATCCCACTGCATCCAATCTGAAGACTGTAGGTTAAGAATGGAACGAGGTTCAGTCAAGAGTTAAGCTTCCGAAGACCAATGTATTGACTATTTGTACCAATCAGACATATATTTAAATATAACACGGGGTTCTTATTAGCCTGGGACTAACACACTTTATTCCCAATCATCTGCTATTATATTTCAAGATTTCATGAAAAAGCAGGTTATTCTACGAAGAATCCTAACTAGTCTGCTTTTAATTTTTGTTCCTTATCTTCAAAATTCAGTTTTATGCTAACAATCGACACGCCCAATTGTATCTAAGTATTTGCTGGCTGAACAATTTCTTCCTCTCCATCCTCTACCATTGGGCCCAGAGAGAAAAACAAAGACCCTATGAAATAATATAACATATCTCAAGTAAAAGATATGGTTGCAAAAATGCATTGGTGAAGGATAAGCAACAACAGCTAAGGTGGTAGAGCACGTGGCCATGATAGCCATAGGCAATGGCTCCAATTCAGTTCAGTGCAAACATATTTTTTATTATTTTACAAAGACCTTAATATGCACACAACCTCTAAATAGCTTACTTCTTGTAGAAAAGGCATACCTGCTGAACTGCAACCAACATTGCAATAAAGCTAATAATCTTTAATGCATGTAGTTCACCAATCCTCCATAAGGTTCTAGTTGCTTTGCTGTATAGGCTCACAATATTATCCATCCACGTTTGGTCAAGCTGTTGATTTTCTATGGCTGAATCTTGATCAGATGCCGTATTGTCAGCATTTTCATTAAGCATTCTATCCGTAATGTTGTGCCCCTCTGCCGGCCTTTCCGGCACATCCATTTCATTTTTCGCAACAGCTCCTATTATACTATCTTTTTTATTTCTATGTCTTCGCTGTATCGTTAATCTATTAACTTTCATCATAAGTGGTTTGTGGAAAAAGTGTAATTGTATTACCAATACAATAGAAAAAATTGTAGGAATCAGCAATTCTACTAGCAAGGTTGCCTTTGTGTGCTGTCGAAGGCCAAGGTCATGTAGCCTACAAATGTTGAGAAATACAAATAAAATAATAAAACATATCGAGATTAAACTTAATGCGTAACTTAATTGTGGTAACACTGGTATTTGATATAGGTAAAGAAATCTTATAGTTTGCTAATACTATGAATTATTAAAAAGCAATTCACCATGCATACAAGAAAAAAGAATATTCTTACATGGTGTCAATGAATTCTTTTAACGCTAAAGGACAGAAGGACAGAAGGACAGGACAGCTTCACAGTGCCAGGTAGTACAAAAAACAATCCCTAACCACCCTTTTACGAACCTCCAAAACACACAACAGCAACAAATAAACAAATAAAAATCCTCTCTAAAAATAGTCTAAATAAATAATTACAATTTCAAAGTCACAGACACAGCCTGATGCCTATCCTGATAGCTTAATAGTTCCCTGTGTATCAACTGTTTCCTCCTCTTCTATTTTTTTGTTGCTAGAATGAGCATGAACATTTTCTTTACTACTTACTTCTGTTGTCCCCGTTCAGTCCCATTTTATACACACCTTTCTTGATGACATCAGCTGACCTTCCTCTTTCCACTTGTCTGTTAACAGAAATTCTAATGCTTTTCTCGGGTGGTCCTCTGCATTTCTTCTCTTGATGTAACGGTATGGGTGCAATCATGCTTCGTTTGCCTTTTCCTCGATGATGGTGATTTCAATCAAGTTTTTTTACTTCTTTATTTCTTCGTCTTTTTTTACTCTGAAAACCCCCTTAATACCTTGGCAAATTATTCCAAAAACGTTTCTTTTCTGTTCTCCTTTTGCATCAGATCAACCCCATAGGGGCAAAATAACTTAATTCACAGTCTTTCCATCTTTGCTTTGGGTTATTTGTCTATCATACACCACTATGAAAACCGTTTGACCTTGTTGTATGGACTTGTTTCACTGTCTTTTCATATATTTATTTCTCCTTTATAATGTTTCCCAGGTACGTGAAATAATTCACTTACTCTATGACTTTACCTTGGAGACCCTTCATCTTGAATAGTATTCACACAAGTTTCTCACTCGTAAGAACACCTCTCTCTCTCTCTCTGTCTCTCTGTCTCTCTCTCTGTCTCTCTCTCTCTCTCTCTCTCTCTCTGTCTCTCTCTCTCTGTCTCTTTCTCTCTCTCTCTCTCTCTTTCTCTTTCTCTCTCTTTCTGAGCTGCTGACATCAAGACTGAATGAGAAGAATCTGTTGAAGCAAAGTGTTTGTATAACTAACTGTAGGCATAGATGTAAGGTTCTGCAAGCGTTTTTTTCTTGGATTTTAAATCAGGGATATACGCCAGCTTTAAACCAACTTTGGATGAAATGGAACTGCCCGTCCGGGATGCCCTCTTCTAGCTATGCCAGAATTACTAGCAATATCAGAAGGCAATGGATTAAGAATACTGAATAAAAAATATCATGTAATGTTTCGCATCAAGGGAGTTTTGCATGTCATTAATGGTTTACCTTCTAGATTCCCATCCGAATTTCTTTCCGAAGAACCTTGTATCAGTGTTAGATGATCATGGCGAATGATTTCACCAGGAAATAAGTGCTATGGAGAAACGGTACCAAATTTTCTGAAATGACAGTATGCTAGAAGATTACGGCTGGAGATTACACCTCAATTGGCTCAGAAGCATCGTTGGAAATCGAAATCATAGCATTTCTTACTCTGTTGTATGTACCGTNTCTCTCTCTCTCTCTCTCTCTCTCTCTCTCCCTCTCTCGCTCTCTCTCTCTCTCTCTCTCTCTCTCTCTCTCTCTCTCTCTCTCTCTCTCTCTCTCTCTCTCTCTCTCTCTCTCTCTCTCTCTCTCTCTCTCTCTCTCTCTCTCTCTCTCTCTCTCTCTCATACATACTTATACTACATGATGAAGTGTATTTGCTGTTTTAGGCCTGGTTAGCTAGATCTAACGAATTCCCTTCTTTTCAACGCAGACTTTAGCCTGCTTTTGGGGTAGTTTTGAAATAAACGAATAAAGTTGTATTTTAGTATAATAAAGATAGTGTCATGAGATACTGGTATGGAAAAAAAAATCCCAAAACTGGTCGTCTAAATGAAAATTGTAATTAATAACTTTTAATAGATTTACTTTTTTTAAGCCGAAGACTGCCCTTGTTTGGTCAGAAGCTACCTTTTGGTAAAAAGTCCGAGAACTAGAAAAGTGAACAAGAGCCTAATGCAACTAAGGCAACAAAGGCAAATAAAAAACAGAAAATCAAATAACTGATAAGAAGTTTAGACTAAGATTGCTTGTTTTATTCGCTCATTTCTGTCAAACACCCCGGTTGTACGGAAGGTGAATTAAGTGATGTAATAATGCTGTAAGTGGTAAATCCCAGGTTCAGTTTTCCCCTGTTTAGGAAATAACATTTCCATAAAAAGATCAAGTGAAATCTTACTACTTTTGCCAGGCCCTTGAAACATCTTCATAAGAACTCTACTTTAGGCGTGATACAATTGATTGCCAAAGGTTGTAAAAGCTATGAAATTCAAAGCTTTTATAACCTTTATATAAGTTGATATTGTAACTAAAGCTATTGGCTGTTTGGCTGTGTTGGGAAAATGTTGTCCCTGAACTACTACGCTCGTATTCTTGACAACAAAAGTTTAGAATTATTGGTAAAAAGTCACTTCCTTTTGACGTTACGGCTGATAAAATCATTGTTGGATACTATTTTTCTTCTAGCCAGTACTATAACAACAAAACTGTTGGTATCTAGCCTGAAAACAGCAAACTTCAAAAATTTCGGGACTCAAGTTTCCTCTTAATTAGATATTCCCCTTTAAGCCTTTTCTTTTATATTATAAAATGTTCCCAGAACAATTCCTTTAGATTTCCATTTCTGTATCTTGGAGTGTTTCGGTAACCACTGGGATAGACAACACCCATCGGCGGCTGCGAGTGAAGCATCCTGCAAAGAACGACAACGAAGTTCGAACTGTTAAGAGAAACTATCTTCCTAACTAGCTTTTCCCTTCTAGGATTCTTTTCCATTACTAAATGTTCCAGGACAATTCATAGGCATTCCCATTTCTGAATTTATGAGTGTTTCGTCAAATACTTGGCCAGACAACATCCTTCAGTGTGACTGTAGCATCATGCAGAAAACAACTACGAAGTTTGAACTGCTACGAGATACTGTTACCCAATAACCAACGAAGAAAAATTGGATTTTGGCATAACTACTTAAAGGCCTGCACTCGGGCTTTAATTTTTATAGCCTGAACAACACCAAAGGGCCATTATCAAATTCAGGTATTTAGTCATAATTGTCGAACACAGGCACCAAAACGTCATCTCGTATTGTCCACCTTGTCGGTCCCGGAATCTCTGTATACCTCTTATTACATTATTAGTAAAATCTCGCAGTTGATGTGGCTTAGTGTTTTACTGTGGAAATTTTTTAGATTTTTTAAATGTCTATGGTGTCTGGCACACAGTAAGAGTATGGCTATGTGTATCACTAATGGCCAAAGTGAGGGTGAAGCCGTAGCAATTGACTATAGCAACATTACAAAATGACAAAATCTCTAAAAATCTTACTTTTAACATAACATCATAAAACACTCCTCTGCTACCAACCATGACTAGATATATGCTTCTCTACTAAAGGTTCCAACTAACCAACCAATTCAGGTATCGACGTGAAGTCTTAAGGCAGAAGAGAGAGTCACGACTACCAGTAAGTCCACAAAGGCTTGTTGTACCCAGTCACGACCCTCTATCAGTTCCATTATTCAAAGATGACAGAAATACGTCCCAGAACAATTATCTGTAAAAATCATCACATTTATGACATGAAAAGCTGCACAATATCATTATAACTTTCCAGGTTTGAGCTACGTGTCGTTGTTGCAAAATAGGCTGAGTGTGCATCTTGCAAACAAGTTGGTTATCCAAATCCAAAATTTTCTGAACTTATATATGCCATATCTATGTTCGGAAAAAGGCTAAGATGTACATTGTCAAAACTGGCAGTGGAGGTCATTAAAAAAAGGTGATTACAAAACTAAATGTTTCTCACTTGATTATATCCCATGTTCTCTGAAAGTAAAAGAAAATTCGCGCTGGGCTTTCCAGTTATTTTGATAACAAAATAACAATAATCAAAACGACGGTATTTTATGCTAAAAGTAAACTGTAAGCATCGTCTTACCATTGATCAGTCAAATGTGTTCCGTTTGACCAATACGTGTGCATATTCTCAAACTGGTACGTATAAACTGTCAGCAGTATCAGAATGGAATATATAACCATAAACCACCACAAAGGACGTAAAATTATCTTCCACACTCGAACAGAAAACTATGGGATGTAAAATATTATGCGATACAGATGTGCTTACAATGAATATTAAAAAAGGGGAAAAAATTACATAAGAAAACCAAATAAGAAAGTACACAAAAGCCAAATTATTAAGATTCCTTTTAAGATACTACATGGGATCTACGTATTTATGCCTTGTAATATATAAAATTTTAGTAGTGAGGGTACGGTATAACTATTTTTCAGTTGTACAAATTGGTTTTGTTATGAAAAAAGAGTGTATTTCTGCACCAGGAAATTCAACCGAGCTGTAAGGTGAAAATCGAAACCTTCACCACTGAGCCATAGATATCAAACTGGCAGTTCCTTCAAAGTCAAATGATTGTTTATCTTCCACAACAAAAGCCTATTTAAATCTCTAAAAGGAAGAAGAAAAAGATGAAGCATAAGAAAAAGAAAAGAAAAATTATGAAAAACGGGGGAAAAGAGGACGATAACGACGGAGACGAACTAGTGTGAGAAGAAGTACAAAAGTTGGCTTCCCGTCAGTTGGATTAAAAGCATCCAAACAGAAAAGAATGCCGGTTGCTGCTCTACAACTTTCATGCAGCTACCCACTGTCTGTTATAAAGCTACTTAAGTGACAGAATATGCCGATAAGTATTTTTTTATGACCAATTAAAGGCGGCAAAAGAAGACACTCAAGAGCACGATCTTTTACTTGTCATAGGTGACCTTAACACTAAGGTAGTGACAATACTGGTAGGGAATCCACTATGGGATTCTAGGCCGACCTATACGGAGGAGTTGTCAGAAGATTCAAGACGAAATGACAGCTAAACGGACCAATACTCACAAAAATGCGGCTGAGGGCGACATTGCGGCATCAAAACAGGACCTAGATTATTTTTCATAGATTTCCAAAGCAATGACAAGCGCACTCTTCGGTCACCCTGGTACGAAATTAAGAGTGCGAGATGATCACAAGAAATGAAGAAAAGCTGAAATTATGGAAGGAACATTTCAAACGACTTGGGTTAAGGCGGACTCAGAAGCCAACATTCAGCCAGCAAAGATCACACCGTATATCAACACAGGACCCCCCACCCCACCCCCACACATGCAGTGGCAGAAATCGGTGCTGCCGTCAAGTGGGGGACTGACAAGGTTCAAATAAAATGGTTAAAGGCAGAAGAAAATATTAATCCCAGAATTCTAACACATGTTTAAAAAAACATTTGGTAACCAGAGATACCCCGAAACAATTGGAAGTTGGAAATTTAAGATCAATGTTCTTGGAGTCCTGCTGTGCGGCTAAGAATCCTGGAAGAAAACCCAGGCCATCTTTAACAAACTAAATGTTTTTCAGCCCAGATGTCTCCGAAGAATCCTTCCATTATTTTGGACCAACAAGAGTATCAAACCAGGGCTTCTAAGAAAGAACAGCCACAACCCATCTTTCAGTAGAAATCAGCCATTGGGATTGCCGTGCGTTGGACGCCTGTCGGAAAGAGGGAAAGCGGACGAACAAAAGGGATTTGGAGGAGATCGGTGGAGAAAGGCATGAAGAGAGAAGTTTGGACTTTAGGCATATAAACAGGCGGTATTGACGAAGTCTGATGAAAGCCTTTTGTGTTGTCCAACGCGAAGAGGATTAAGTAGGAAAGTAATGTATCCGGTTTGTTTAATAACTAAAACCTCTGTGTTAACAGAAGTTGCTGAGCAAAATACCAAGCCATGGTAGATAAATAAGGCAACTAGTTTGCCAACGTCTTATTAAAAAGACTGATAACAAAATAGTCCTTAAATTCCAACTTTATTGTTCAGTTCTTAATACTAAATAGATACAAAATAACAGAGTAATCCCCATGCTGGCAAAAAAAACAAACTCTACGGTTCAAGGGAGGGATTACTCCAAATTTGGCTCAATGTCAGTTCTTTCGTAATACTGTCCATGCACAGTACCGTAGATGTAACAATTTTCATTTCGGGGTATTTTCTAAATAACCATTGGGGGAAAGCGGAAATAATTATTTGCAACTGAATGAAAAGTCCTTTCCAAGAGCTGTTAAGTATCAAAATATCCATGTGAAATTTTGGTTATAACTTTGTAAACATGCATGTAAAGCATAAATATAACAAAAACAACAAAAGAATAGCATAAAAGAAACAAAAGGATTAGCATTGACAAAAGAAAGCTTGTCAAAATACTTAACTAAAAACAAAAACAAAAACATTGTAAGGGTAGGAAAACAGGTCCTTGTTTAGTTCCGATTAAGTACCCTGCAAGTTGCTCAGCAAATACAATACGTAAATGTTGCCTTTAGCTAGCTTACGATTTTATCATCGATTCCTTAGCAACTACACAAAAATGTAAGGATGGCAACATTTTATTGCTAGTTATAATCAAAAACTCCTTTCCCACAAGCTTTATCATCTAACAAACAATACACAGTTTTAGTGACGCATTCTCAAACGTTGTTAATAAATGTTGATTACTCGGGTACTAACAAACATTTATCTAATAGCTTTTGTACATCCTAGCCCAAAACAACAACAACAACGCACAAAGGCATCTTAAGAACATGAATTCTGACCCTGAAGCAATGAAAAAGAAAACATGCAAAATCGAAATATTCTTTGAAAATGGTCATTAGAACAGGTATTTTGATCGTGACATTCAATATGTCGAAATTTTAAGAAAAAATCTATCCATCTATCCATCCATATATCTATTTATCTCTTTATATCTATTTACCTATCTATCTATCTATCTATCTATCCATCTACATATATATATATATGTGATTCCTGTAAATAACTATTCTAGTATTTAAAAACTGAGCATAGAAAGACCAACAGTATAAAACTTGTTTGTTACAAAAGCTCACCTGATAAACAATAAATCCAAACAAAAATATAACCATATAAAGAATTTGATACAAAGAAACATTATTCTGTAACGCCACAAGTAAAAACGCTGAGCAACACACAACAATCCAATATTTCGATAATGTACTCTTGACCCAGTGCATGAACTCTNATATCTATTTACCTATCTATCTATCTATCTATCTATCTATCTATCTATCTATCTATCTATCTATCTATCTATCTATCTATCCATCTACATATATATATGTGTGTGATTCCTGTAAATAACTATTCTAGTATTTAAAAACTGAGCATAGAAAGACCAACAGTATAAAACTTGTTTGTTACAAAAGCTCACCTGATAAACAATAAATCCAAACAAAAATATAACCATATAAAGAATTTGATACAAAGAAACATTATTCTGTAACGCCACAAGTAAAAACGCTGAGCAACACACAACAATCCAATATTTCGATAATGTACTCTTGACCCAGTGCATGAACTCTTTTGCATCATCCGAGGGTGGGCCAGCGTCTACCTCTTCTAAATCGGAGTCCACTGCGAGAGATAAAAAAAAAAAGAAGACAAAATCCAGCAATTGAACGAAAGGGGAAGGGAGGGGGCGGGGTTCGCATGCGCAAGTTTGAGAGGTTTTTTTCAGACTATACGCAATCAATCCCCTAAAAAACCCCCAAAACAAACAAAAAGGTGCCTGAAGCATTTCCGAGGCTACTTTTGGAATAATTAAAGCTGCTAAGGTATTATACATATTACACGCTACCAATTGAAATGGTACTCCTGCAATGATAAAGGAAAGAAGGATCTTAAAATTACCGAAACAGTAATTTTGTTACAAAAACGTGACAAATCATTTTCTGAATAAATGTGACACAAAACTTTAAAAAAAACCCAAAACAACTTTTGTAGCATCCGCTCCTCGAGCAAATAAGTCAATACCAAAAGATTAGTAACTGCTAATGAACTCGGTCACTATAGTTTCTAGTTACGAGTTAATTAAGCAAAACTCCTTTTTGTATAAGAAAAAAAATTGTACAGAACGATCGCACTTATATCATAGCGATAGGCAGCAGAGGTGGAGATACACAGTTTCAGTTTGTCAGTTGCTGCAGCACTATGACCTCCAATGTTAGTTCAAGTCACCAAAGCAATTAAACTGATACAATGATGGTTTGGTATCTGCAATTTATTCTATTTTATATTTCATGTGTTTATAATCTTAATTCAATGACAGTCAGTACTACTTCTGTGGCTCGCTTTTTATATTTAATTTATTCCTTTTTACATTTTGTAAAGTTGTTTCTGTGCAGGATGACTCTCCTGCTTTGTTATTTGAGATTATTGTTTCTCTTGTAGCTGTTCACCGTCTGGTTTTTCACTTAGTCTAAAAATACTACAGAACCTTCAAAAGAAAAGGTACTGTGTTTCTTTATTATGTCTTACTTTTTCCTTTTACTTCATCTTTCCCATTGCGTTTGGGGTTCGATGCTACCCAAGTAAAAGATTTTTAATGTGACTGATAAAATTTCTTAGTTAGGTGACCTCGCTCATGACAATCAATGACTTTTTATATATTTCCAATGTTTCCATGTTCAGGGAATCGGGGAAGGAGCCTCTTCATTATTGAGCCATTGCGGTAATCACCAGGCGACGGCTCCTCAGAACATCAGGCTGAACAATATTTAAACAGAAAATCACGCGATGTGGGTAAAAATATCAAGAGAACTAACCTCTATTTTTTCTTTCGGTTGATACACCTACAAAAATTTCGAAAAAGAACAGCTACATTTTCTTCAAATCAAGATAAAAAACTATAGAACTGTGAATACCCAGACGAATCATGAAGCAAAAAAATATATTCTGAAACAACATTGGAACAACTATATACAAAAAGTAAGAAAAATTAATAGGCATAACCGCAAAAGCTCGAAGAAGCCTTGGAACCCTTATTCATAATCCTGCCTTCTAAATGGAAGCATATTTCAGTGGCGATTCAACTTAAAATACTTTCAGGAAAACCATTGGTAAAAATAATTAAATATAAGAAATCAGAATATTAGATTAAATACACTTTTTAAGGGATTAATACTTAAGTTGAAAGACGTGCTATAGAATAAAATAATGAGAAATTCAAAATAATTATAGTAAAATCATACTGGTTTAAAACCGTGTAATGATTGCTTTTCTTTCATGATGAAATGGAGGCATATTTGAGAGTGAGACCTAATTAAATTCTAACGGCATCCAGTTAAAGAAAAAAATATGGAGCAAAAGTCAGGGGTGAATCGAAGAAGTTAGGGATTACCTCTCTTTTTAAAAGCTTGCACTATTGGTCGTGCAAGTGAAGATAAAACTAGTTCACCAGCTGCGGTAACATGTCGTCGTTTCATTTTCTTCTCTTTAATATGCTGTCGTAAGGTTAGCCAAAAAACCCAAACAAAGAGGGTCTAAAATGAAACAAAAAAGTAAAAAAGTGATAAAATGATAAAATAAATGATAAAAAAGTTTGCCATGCGAAAGGTGTGCATAAAATAACGCCATAAATATAGCCCCACAAGACTGATTCTCACCTATAAGGAAGTTCCGATATTATTCCTATTTCTTCACACGTCATTTACTTTTAATAATGCTGAGTTACAATGTACAGCTAAATATAAAGATTCGGTTAACCTAGTTGGTAATACTGGAGCATTACAAATCGCAAATAAATTTTGCTCTTTTTTATGCTATGAAACTTCAAAAAAATAAAAATAAAACCCAAACTGATTAGTCTAAAAGAAATCTGTTCGACCATCATCTAATTTCTAATGATCATTGATCAGTGATAGCTACCTATTCAATGCAATGAAGATGTTCTGAGTTGGGTCCCTGCTATCATCTTGGATATATTAAGCACGAAGCACTAGGCAAACACGAAATACTTCAGAAAGAGATAGGGAAAAAATGAAGTTACTAAAAAATTTCGTATGAACAGTTCAACTGTACCCTTTTGAAAAAATGCTACGGGTTTCCCAAGGTTGAACCTTATAAAAATAGGGAAGAAGACAAAAGAAGAGGCCTCAAAAAGTAGCAAAGCCGGTGTCTCTAAATTATACTTAGTGAAAATATAAAAACATTACCCTAAACTTTAAAACTTACTCTGCATACATACCTGAGCACCAAGGTGCAAACAAGGATACTGCCATTTTTTAAGTCCAAGCTCCGCAAAGTCCAGATCTCCTTTTTCTGTTGGCAGTTCTTTATCCAGATTAAATCCATAAACATATTGCGCAAGTAATAGAAATTCTGAATATATCACTAAATATGGAGAAGAAACCATGCAAAACCAGCGTGCAAATGGTGTAATCCATGTCAAACATGCCCATAAAAGTAAAACAAAGGTCATCCAAGAATGGTACGTAATACTCCATGCCTAAGGAAAAGAACAAAATTACTGATTTTTAACCAACCAAACAAAAACATCACATTACAAAATACAGCATATATTTCTGTGCATTTTGATAGATCACCAACCAAAAAATTAAACTCGTTTGTATTCCTTCGTGAAGATGTGAGGGGAAAGCTACAGCTAATCGCCAAATCTCTTCTATCGGAAGAGCAGTGTTCAAAGAGGGTAATTCACTGATGGATGCAGCACCTGCAGCCATTATTGTACCGCTTTAGAGCATAAAAACTATTACCGAAGTCAAAATATGCCGTTGCATTCGATTTCTACTGTAAATTTTTTTCAGTCTTTTCATTGTCTTCCCAGTTCTACCGTAGGTTGCGCAAACTATCAAAGTTTAATGTCCTTTTATTAAAAAAAAAAGTATCTTTAAGCACGCACACGTTAGTTTAAGTAAGGGATTTTCTAATTCACATTCTTCAGAGTTGTTAGTGAAATGACTTTTTCAAACTCTTCTAATAATAACGGGTCTACACTTTCGAAATGGCACCAGCAGTGTTGACATTATGGTGGTACTGTCTAAAATTGAGGTCTACTAACGGCGCATTTTCATTTATTAGCATTTAAAAGTGAGCCACTACGAATTACAAAGCTATTGAACCAAGTAAACTTGGTTTAATAGCTTTGTAACTCTGAAAACACTGCTATGTTCACCCTTTTCTAGTGTGTCCAACGACATTTCTAAACAGGAAACCTTGAAAGGCAAAATTCTAAGGCCAATTCTTCGCAAACTTGGAGTCACCAAAATATCTTGTGACAGTAAAGCGACATGGTTAGATGATAGCTTTCTGAAAAAAATGATCTGATTCACTTAGACTGAAAAAAAACCAATGCCTCTGTTCAATTCAACTGTAGCAAACAATGCGTATAGCTTTATGCTATTCATAACAAACCAGTAACCAAACATGAAAAGAAGGAAGAGTAGCAAACAGCTATTTTCATCTGTAAAGGGCTTGAATGGTAATTCAAATGTTGTCACAACAATAATGATAATTCTTCACATGAAAACGGGCTCAAAATGTCGAGAATTATGTCCCTTGCACCAAAATAAAAAGCTGACCTCCTACAGATGTGATAATGCAGAAAGAGATACATAATATTTATAAGTCAATACTACCATTATCATAATCATTACCATAGTATTCCGACCATAGTACTTGGCTGTTATCTTTTAAAAGTCATCCATGGTAAACAAAAACACCCTGTCCATTTTAAGTATAACGTAAAACATTATGTAGAAAAAAATTGTTTAAACATTAAAATTTTTAAAAGCTATTGGAGGAACATGTTTTTCCTGTGAAAGAAGGTGTTGAATGAAAACAAACACATTTCTTATCGTAGCTCTTCTGTTGCACCATGCCTAAAAATATCCGCATTTTCACAGAAAAATCGGGTTTCTCACTAATGCTTTTGTTATTCAAATAAAATCGAAATGGTAAAAACCCAAGAATATTCTCATCAAAATTGGGAGTATCTTAGAAAAAATTGGGTCAATCATCCAGGGCATGAGGGCAAGTGCCATGTAGTTTTATAGATAATGCAGGAAGTACAAACCTCCTCCCTCCTAACCATCTGCATGTCTTAGAGGACTGGGGGGAAAAGAATTTAAAACAATATATATACATATATATATATATATATATACATATATATATATTNACACATTTCTTATCGTAGCTCTTCTGTTGCACCATGCCTAAAAATATCCGCATTTTCACAGAAAAATCGGGTTTCTCACTAATGCTTTTGTTATTCAAATAAAATCGAAATGGTAAAAACCCAAGAATATTCTCATCAAAATTGGGAGTATCTTAGAAAAAATTGGGTCAATCATCCAGGGCATGAGGGCAAGTGCCATGTAGTTTTATAGATAATGCAGGAAGTACAAACCTCCTCCCTCCTAACCATCTGCATGTCTTAGAGGACTGGGGGGAAAAGAATTTAAAACAATATATATACATATATATATATATATACATATATATATTTTCATATATATATATATATATATCCCTGTCCAGGTTCTATAATTCTAACTGTGAATGTTATAAACTGTATTACTCAAATTTTTTCCTTTGCTCGTCTCAGCAACCTTGTCAAAAAACCTATATTTACAGAACAATTAAGAATTATTATCTACTAACTATCAATAAAAATGGTTTCAAAAAATCTAAATTTGATCAAGGCCTCTTTGCTTACCATCATGATTATCAACGCAGCAATATAACTCTGTCTCATAAGAAACATCATTATGCTACTAAATGTACCCTGGACATTTGCTGGCTCTTCTTGTTCATCGTGTCGGATAGCTGGTTCTTCGGGGACTACACTTGTTGCTCTTTCATTTCTAAATGTCCGATATCCTCTTTTATCTACACTAATAAGCCGCTGTAGAAGGAAGAAAAAAGAAAATTTGTTGATTAATATCTAATTAAACACCTTGGTTCTCCGAAAGGCTTACTCTTAAGTACGTATTAGCCTTAGTCGCGTCATCAAGGATTAGATTTTATTAGGATGAGATTTTATTACTTATATACAGCCATGTGTACCTTGATAACTATGCACTTTTAAAAGTATATTGACAGTCAACAGCTGTCATATCACCCAGCAAATGTATACTAAACGAGTTCCTCATTCTTGTAAAAAATAATTACATTATTTTACTCGCACATCAACATGCACTAACGATGACCGTCGAGTATAACAGGAATTGGTTGTCACTGTCTGACCCTTTATTCCTTTTGTCACAAGTAACAATCATACTGAAACACTGAACAAATAGGGATCAATATGCCAATACCTGACATGTCATAAACCCAGTGTAACGTGTCTTGTATATGATATGTCATAAAGTGTCTTAGTCTATATCATGAAGTGCGTCTTTTTTAAAAAAAAATGGGCAGAAAAAGGGCAGCAAAGTTATGTGTCGGCAGGTTGTTTGCAGGGAGAAATAAGCAACGAGTGTGTGACCTATGCTTGGCGGAGTCTAGCCCTGGGAAAAAACCATAGTTCATGCTCTAAAAATCTACAACAAAGAATAACACTTTGTTTTAATGAAAAAACATTACAATGGTTCTTAATAGCTCTAATAATTAAGTAAAAACTGAAGATTTGGAAATCGTAGGTCTAACAAAACCGACATTTTGAATTTTTGAAGATATCTGGCTATTTATCGAAATCATTCCATTTCAAATAAGTAAAAAAACCTTGTTATTAACGTTTTAACTTGTTTTTTATCCATCTTAAGTGCAGTAATGTTGACCGTCAATATAACGTCCACAGTACTTAATTGTACGGCTATGACTGCAAATCATTCACACTGGAGAAAAAGTAACGTACAACCTCGAATTCACAATAGCCTAGAATCGGTGTCATTCTCCAATACGTACACAACTTGTCTATTTTGTTAAAGTACGGTTTCATATCTTTTGGGTGCCCTGATCGTGGGAAAATATGTCGTAAAGCACAGCTTAGTATGTGGGCATTCTTTAACCTTAAAGTAGTTACTTTATGTAATAATGCAATTTATGTCCAATTTATCAAAGTTGGTATTTCAAAATTTTTCTTAAAAATGGCAAAAATTAACTACTTGTAGTGGCGCCAATTCGAAGAATCATGACTGATAAAATTATCAGAAAACTACTTCCATCAACACTAACATAAAAAATAAACGACATAATCACTATCAAAATTACATTTTCTTTTGACACTAGAGTATTTCTATGAAGTATAATATCTCAGCAATCCTAGCCTTTAATTTTTAATATTCTTTGGACTATGCAATAAGAAATGTTTGATTTTCTAAAAATTACTAAACAATTTGAAGAGCTTGTGTATGTGTGGTTCAGACTTGTCGCACTACAACTGCTCTCTCAATGTGCTACAAATCAATAAATATTAACGACAGCAATTGTATGAGAATAAAGCTGAACCGAGAAAGAAAAACAGGCAAAATAAGCTTCCGCCAATTTTACTCTGCTGCAATCAGATTACGCTCCTAAAAAACGTAGTGTGTGATTACTAAAAACTACAAAATAAACAATTCATTGCCTATGATTTAAACATGACGTTGTATCACGTTTATTTTGATCAAACTTCTTCTGTTAGGGATTATGAATACCAATACAATAAAAGAAAAGGCCACAAATTAAGACCAACTTTATTTTTTTAAAATTTGTATTTTGGTTTCGACTATTGCAGGTAGAAGCTATTCTATCCGTCAGCACGTATCTGTTGCTGGACAAAAATAACACTGGTCAACAAAATTGTCTGCTGGGACAAGACATCTTCTTACTTGGCTAATTTTGGACACCATTTGAATCACACTTTGCATCAATTTGCAATACAAACATTATCCACAGAATTATCAAAAAAAAGAATAAACTAGCCGATTTTTACAAACACGGTTGAAAATGCCAACGTCAAAAGCAAGAAAAGTAAACGTGATGGGTAAAAATAGCTGTGATTTCCAGAATCAGCATGCTCAATATGATATATTTCACCTAAAATATACCGAAGCAGAGGAAATGTCTGTTTCTTTATTGACTAGTGTGATGTTTCTTTGCCATTTGGGAGAAAATTTCTGTCTGGCCGGTGTTGCAATATTGCTAAAGTAGTTCTGATGTATCTAAAGATCTAAAGTAATGAAGTATAGAGTTCAAAATCTGACCCTGATCGGCACAAAACTATTCATCAAAGTGTATTTTGAAATCTGTTTACTCTAAATACTCTACGTTGGTAGCATGCGAATCCATAACAATACCATATTTGAGTCCTTTATTTAGTAATAGTAAAATCTCACAAATGAATTGTGCAAATGTTTCTTTGTTAAATCCAAAGTTCATAATGTCGAATGTAAGAATCACGCACGAATTATTGTACTGCTACTATACGGTAGTGTCTTTGAACCATATATCATTTTGATACGAAATTGATAAAATAGCAAATCCCTTATTCGCCAACTAAAAACAACCGTACAGTACAAATTTTTCTGCTATTTTTTCCTATATTTTTAAACCCAACGCCTAACTGTCAAAAATATTTAGCATATTCAAATTAATGATTCACCCTAGTGATGTAAAAACATCAGCAGATTGTGCTGTATCATGCTACGGATTTCGATTTTCAGATCTGTCTCAGACCTCATAGTGATCTGCGGGAATGGCCTCCGCTGTTGGTCAGTACGCTATTCGTCATCTAAAAATACAAGGCTTCTTTGGGATTAAAAAAATGCTTTATATCTATCTTAATTTACCACCAAAGTCTGGGCCGGTATAGCTGATGCAAATGTATATTAACTGTTTGTTTGGAGGAACTGCTGTTATGTTTGACAATTTTCAGACATTTGGTGAAATCATGGGAGAGGAGCCTGCTATATACACACTAATTATGGATAACAACTGACAGCATCTTGCCAGTAACAGTTTCCTTTACGATGGCCAACAAAAAAATTCGAACTGGCACTTATCTTATTTTTCTCTTTGAACAAAACTGTACTGTATACACATCTCTCCTATTCAACCTTTTTCTCCTGGTTAATAGTAATTTCTAATTTGCTATCAAGTCATCTATTGATTTAAGTATATATAATATATAAATATATAGTGATAATACTTTTTTAAATTAGAATTTTCAGTCTCCACTAACAGAGACCCTGTAGTTACTTTCTAAGAGTCACAAGCATAACAAAGTAAGGCCTTTTTCAGTACCAAAAAATAGACTTCTTCCCTCTGTTACACATCATAACTGCTGGAGTTACTGATTCCATTAAACTTTCCCAAAACTTACTTCTTTTCAAAATGGCTCGACAGTAAAATACTGGCATCAATGCCACCATATCCGAATTCCCTCCATTTCTTACGTTATTGTTACTGTTTCACCTAGGAACCTACAATGTACCTCTGGAGCTCCGATTTAACCGATCTCACAGCGGGGCTGCCATCATAGATTGTACTCCTTTCTGGAGCTCTAACCATTTTCCCATCGGCAAAACCTAGCTACTCTGGCCCACTTCATGAAGCAAATCTAAAGTCAATGTTTTCAGGGTCTCTAATCGTTATTGCTACCAGTATGTACTTTTCATTGTCATTCTTGGTTTTCATGTCACATCTTTCTTGGGTTTCATGAATCGATGTAGGCTCTTTAATTAGTTTTTTCCCTTAACCTTTTGAGGTTTGCTTGTTTCTTTTTGCACTTGTACTGCGAATTCGCTGTGATTCTCTGTTGCTAAAATCTCATGCCTATCTCAAGCCTAGTCTTTTGTGAACCTTATGATTTCTTAAAAGTTTGTGTTCCCTTCGTTTCCTTTTCCTCGCACACCCAATTGAAATAACTAGTTTCTCAAGGACATACGGCTCTCTGAACTACCGATGGCCGAAACAAATCAAAAGTCACCTTTTTTTTAGGGTAAAATATCAATGTTTTATGTGTGATCAGGGCATACAAAAGCACGTGCATTGAAACCTGCTGATTTTGGACCCAAACCCGACACTCTGTTTACGTGTAAATAATAAACCGAAGTCATCAAGAGTACATTAGTTCCCCTTGAGCCAACGTGCGTTTGGGGTGACCCTGGTAATAAATAAGTTTTCCCGCATTGTTATTGCTCCTTTTAATTGAAGAATGAAAAACAACTACAAAAAATGAAAAGCGCAAAAACTTATATTTAAATGAAAGCAGATGGCTTTTCCTAACTAAAATACAATTACCCAGGCAAACATTTTCGAGACAGTGCTTAAATGAGTACTCCACCATCGTATCTGAAACCTAACAAACAGAAAACCTGCTCTAAATTAAACTGATATAACCAATATTTGGGTAAACTCACTTGAATGCAAACGTAAAAAAACAATACAACACACTATCTCAATACAACAAAGTCTTAAATACAAATTAAAGATAGCATTCTTACAGAAAAAACTAGACTACAGTAAAAAAATTTTTTACACCTTCCCTAAATCATGATTACTGTATGACAAAACAAATCAAAATACAGTAATGAAAAACGCCATGTTAAACTGCATAAATAAGAGTAAATAAATAAATAAAAATAAATAAATAAGTAAATATAAATAAATAAATAAATAAATAAATAAATAGGTAAGTCTTTTATCAACATAATGATACCATGCTTCCAGAAACTGCATACGACTAGTCATCTTCACATGTACATTAGATACGAACTTATAAAGTTCTATTGGACCTGCAGCTTTGGAGAAAAATTTACAGGGGACTTAAACTTTGGCCCACATTACCTGGCCCTCCTGGTTCCCAGTCATTTTCCGCAAATTCCACCAGTGATAACCATACCATCCGTAACCTTCCTCAATTCTCTGCAAAGACGTGAAATTATTAAGATGGACAATATATGTAACCGCGTTTCAACATAATAAGAAGAAAATTATTGCTGCTACTTGAGCAAGATCCACTTGTTACTTTTAGGCCTTTGCATTTTATTATAGGTAAAGGAATGCCATGTATGGATTTCTCGGCAAACAATTTTCCTTCCAAACTGAGCTTTTCAGACAGCCTCAAGCTTCTATTCTGTTCTTATTCGCCTTTGATCTGGACTAGTCTAAGTCTAATACAAGCATACAGCTACATAAATCCTCTGAGTATGGCTTTGTTTCGGTTTCATTCTGTCTTTTTCTTTCACTCAAACAAAGCAATTCAACAATGTGATAAGACACCCTTGCCTTGTACGAGGCCAACCTATCTTTTAAAAAATCACAATACCATGCCAGGCACCATGAATGTTTGAACAGTTGCAATATGATTTGCTTTCCTGTGGTATTGCTCAACGAATTTTTATGTGATCACGCACCTTCAGGAACAGTTTTTTGTGCTTTCTTTAGAAAAGTATACATTTACACCTTCCTATACTATCAAATTCCTGGCATTTCATCTTTATAAGGCGGATATATTTCCTCTAACTATATCACAAAGCGGCTGATTTTTTCCAAACTAAATTGACCCAAAAGAGCTCCTATTTTCAACTTCTCCCACAACTACCTAAATATACTATTCCACAAACAATAGTTCATCGCCTGCCAATCCCTTCAGACGTCAACTCAATGTTCAACTTTGTAACATGGCAGGCTCCAAGTTCCTCGTTTTTCACACTACAGGGTGGCCACAAAGTCCCTGGTCGTTGCTCAAAACTGACGTTCACATTATGGAATCCCTTTTCTTTAATATTTGCACGATGATCATAATATTTATAGCAATTATGTACGGTATTTTTATCTTTGCTTTTTTTTGCAACGCAGTTCAGCACGCACTTGGAGACGCATTCGTTTCTGTACTGAGAATGGCGGTGAACACATAGACATTTTGGAACCATGATAGTGTGACTCATCGTCACTTTATTGATTGATCATTGAAAATCATAATTTGTTTGTTTCAATAAAATTTATTGATCAGTGGTGAACCCTTCTTTTCTTCTAAAAGTCTCATGTACAATTTTGTAAATTTATGCATTGGTTTCCGTAAATGCATACATAAAGGCGGAGTGACCAGGGACTTTGTGGCCACCCTGTAGAAGATGAGAAAGCTGCAATATCCATTGTAATATTGATACAATAATATTCTTATAACTTTACTGAAATTATATTTTCCACTAAAGTAAAAACAGTATTTCAATGCTACATCGAGCTTGTTTTCTTTGTAAGCTTGCGAGGCATAGTCACTGAATGCACGAATATAATGGCAACTGAAAGCAATAAATATGATTTTGACAAACATTGAAAAATCCGTGGTCCGCAAAGAAGAGATATATAGAATTGATAAAGGCCAGCAGAACTGGAAAACTAGAACAGATGAGACATTTTACATTCTTTCGTAACGGTAAAAGATTAGGAAGACAAGTGAGAAAGGTGCTTCATAGTCGTTTATATTATGGGTGAAAACAAGTAAAACGAAAGCCACCACTAAGGCAATGAAAGGCCTTGGGTAGTTCAGAGCCATGATCACCAACGCCTCTCACTACATAAAAAATTAATGACCGTCCTCCTTAACCCTTTTACCGTGGCGTCCACAATTTACAAACACCCTTGCCTCCAGCTTACAAGTAACTTATTCAACAGACACAAGCTTTTCTGTCTTTACCATTCATCTATTAAACTTAGAATCATGCTGCACTTAGGTGCATGAAATTTAGTAGCATAATCTTAGCTGCATTACGTAAAAGTTTAAGGATGTCTTAATATGCAGCGATCAAAATGAATCCAATTGCAAGCCCTCTCAATTTTACGTGACACTGAGCAAATATACCGATGAGTGTGTGAAAATACTGCCTTTGAACTAAATGGTCTCAATTCAGCTGTATTTAGAGAGTAACCTTATTGAAGTCACAAAGTAAATAAAGAATCCCTTCTCGAAAACAAATATATCTTTATACAATATAACAAAAATAACAGTGATCCATAATGATTTCCAGTTATTCAATAACCCACAGTTAAAATATAATCATATAGCTGTCTGTTCAGCTGATGGAATACAAACTTCAGTTTAAGTTAAAATAGTATCTATTTTGATTTCAAATTGAATCTACTGTTATGGCACTGCTGATGAATGGATTTTCCGAGGTAGATTTTTGGCTTTGATCTTCACTAATTATTAGTGTGCTAAAAAGCTACTAACGAAAGGCAAAAATGAAAACTAGCCAAAGGTAGAAAAAAATGCAACAAATAAAAAAAGCAAAACGAAATTCAACAAAGCATTGTTCTTTCATGAAATGAAACAAACCATTTGAAAAAAAACGATGCTTTAATATAGACCTAGAAATTTTACAACGAAAACATATCACTTTTAAAGTGGTTTTACTACTAGCATAGGGATCAAGTTTATGTATATAAACAGAATTTTAGCAAAAGATGTACTTCATTACCATATTTTCACTGATTTTAGTACATGTTGTGTGTTTAAATCATAAAACAGAAAATTATCAAAGAAAAACATTAGCTCGTATAGCCAGTAGCAACAGCAACAACAAAAAATCAGCTGATTACATTAAAATGATCAAAAATTTTTAACACGATTCTTTTAAAATAACAAAATTTGTAAATTAAAACGGCATTTAACAAAGGCTTTAGCCTCCACATTAACTATATTTTTATAGTTAGGAAAATACAAAATATGCTGTTGAATACAGTATCCAGGTTGGGGAAAGAGCTTTGAGCTTAATTGTCTACAAGTATAGCTTGACATTTAACAAATGCAGCCATTTACCAATAGCCACTAATAA
Source organism: Morbakka virulenta (assembly GCA_003991215.1). Taxonomy (NCBI): domain Eukaryota; kingdom Metazoa; phylum Cnidaria; class Cubozoa; order Carybdeida; family Carukiidae; genus Morbakka; species Morbakka virulenta. Next base: position 1,922,640 of record RDPX01000082.1, on the reverse strand, counting down.
TCATTATGAACGACAAACAACGAGTGTCAGCCTAACTATTAAATCAATAAAATGTTTATGGTTGAAAAATAGGGTTATAACCTGTTAAAATGATAAAATGTGAACATTTTATTTTAAACATGAGCTAATAGTATATCTTATTTGTCTATTAGCCCATCTACGAGCAACTTTTCATCTATTGCTTAGACAGCACACTACAATCAGCCAAGGAATTTCATTGTAAAATGCCAGCAGACAACGTATGCATAAAGAGTCACTCATATTTTGTAAGGACTTTAGAACTCTAATAACTATTTATACGTTACCAGCGGGTGCTTCATTTTAACGTTTTTACTAGTTATGTTTGACAATGGGGTAAGGGTTGGGGAGAGGGGGTGGCGTAGTGAATACTAACAAATAAAATAATGCTGTTAGTACTATTTTTGCACCAACGCAAAGACAAATTTGCTGATTAACATAAACATTTTACAAGTTTTGTTCAATTCTGTTGGTAAAATAATTCTAAACACGACACTAGTTTGTGAAAAATTATTTAAATGGAGTATTTTATACCTAAAAACACGAACATGATTTCTGATCAAATGGCGAAAGGCAGCTTCATTAAATTACATGCGCAAACATTTGGACTTAAAAGGGTTTAAATAAATACATATTTAAATACAAATGCACTTTTTTTTCGTCTGTAACTGTCAGTCGTCCTCAATACAGCACCAATAGATAAGGTAGCTGACGTGTGCCGCCCCGGAACTCCATGGCCCCACCAACTGCTAACATCTTCTACATACAAGTTTCCCTTACGGCACTGACTTGGCACACGTAAAATACTATTCCATGCTAATCATTGTATGGCACCAAACTGTCTTTTTCTGTAAACACAATTTCTAAATAATACTTTTATTTATAAATGCCAAAATGTTTTCTCATCGTCCCACATAATCTTTGATATATGGCACAGGTCAAAAGCTCTTTTACAAAGAAGAATTACCATAAAACTAAAAAACGAAACCGTCATTCCTAAACAACAATTTGTTAAAAATGTGTTTATTATTTCCTTTTACCAAAACATTGTGTTCCACCCCTAGCAAAAAGCTCTTACAATAGACCCTTCCTCACATTGATTCAAATATGTTGACTGCTTCTTAAACTATCATCACGGAAATGTGTTTGTATCTGAGTACACATACGTAAAGGCGCAATCGAGAATATATTTCTACTTCTTAAACTTATTTCTCCTAGTAAGTTGTATTCCCGGAGTAAAAAAGTTATACCATTTGCACAACAATCTTATCACCTAGTAAATACTAACGGATTTCTTCCCTCCCCTCCAACAAATGTATCTATAAGCACCATTTCCCGCCCTTCCTCAATCAAAATTAAAAAATGGTTAAATTTAGAAGCACCGGAACTCTATTTTTGCTGTACCTAAATTCGTTTTTTCATTCTCTTTCTCTCCCCGCCACTAACCACGTTCCTCGACTTTCATAATAGGTACACCACGGCTTTGTGCTCAACTTGAAATCTTTAGCTCTGAAGCACTATGTAGTTAACCTATTCAAACCCTACCTATTATGGCTATTATTGACTGCCAGCCCTATGAATATGCTAAGAAAATTGACGGGATATGCTGCCGAATATCCCGTCAATGACCAAGGCAAAATTTAAGATAATGAGTAGCGTAATAACTAACAGATATCTGTTCAAAAGCTATCGACAATATGAAACAAGTACAAACGAAAAAACAGTTTTTCAAACAGGTGATGATTAGCATTATGGCTACGCTATTAAACATACTTACCACCGATCAGCCATAGGATTATTTGACAAGATTTTGTTTTCCCTGAGTTTATAAATATAAGGAGGACTGTATTGCAAAATGGTTATCTGCAAATTGAGTGTTTGAAATATGTGCTGAGGGCAAACAAATAAAGCAACTGGACGACTTCAACTATTACTAATTATGGACGATAAGAAATAAAGGTTTGAAAAGAAATAGATATAGGAGCTTTACCACTAGTCGTAAGCTTTTTCTGTAAAGAGCGTCAAAAACACTAGTGAGCACTTAAGACGAAGTCCATGGCAACACAATATCCAGTCTCAGTCCGAAATAGTGTCATTACCACACGTTCGGAAGAGCAAGAAGTATTGTTTCAAATCCACAAGACCTTAGGAAGAACGAAAGGCACCTTCATATGCTTCTCTCATCCCTGCAGCACAGCAATCGCATCAACAATATATTTTCTACCCTTGGATAAATATAACTTCCAGAGCTAAAGAAAGAAACACAACGTAGATATGGCGCTCCTCCTCAAAGCAAGGCGATCGCTGTCTACATACAGGTCTACATTGTCGAAGTATAAATGTGACGCACCTGGTCAATTTGACAAGTATCTCTCGAAATGTAGCTCAGGAAAAGCTTACGACTCGTGACAAGATAAAGGCTCTATATTCATTCCTTGTACTGCGTCAAGAAAGGCAAGAATTTCAAAGATTATTTGAAAAGGAGTTGGCTCACCTAAACGCAACTTCCAAAAAATGAAATCACACAAGGACAATATTATTGGGGGAATAATTTTTTTTTCCAAAACATTTTTGAGAAAATTATGAGTCATGTTTAAAAGAAGGTTGCCTTATCTTCTTCGATTTTTCCAACAACAGACAAGCACTGAAATAAAAATACTTAACATACACATACAAGAAAACACGATAAGTAGGTAGTATTTGCGTTTAGAACTGGGAGGGTGAGATCTTTTGTAATTGGTCTATCAAGGCAATATTTAGGACATTGTGATAGAAAATCTGATGCACAGTTCATCACGTACCTTGCAAATTTTGTATCTTATTTCTGTGGCAAGTACTTGGTAAAGAAGAAAAATGACAACTGGCTGGGCATAAAATGGCCAAGTCAGTTTGCGATTAATTTCAAGTTGGCACCCTTGACGGCAGCTTGTAAGAATAATGTTGGGCAGTCCCAGTAGTCTACAAATAAATTAAATCGGGCTCAATGTAAAAGGGTTGAAAAAGCAAAATAATATAAAACATACTTCAACAAAGAACGGGGTTGAGCTTGCTATTTTGTTTACAATTTGCCATGTAAAGCGAAACATTTCAAAGATAAGTTTGCATAACACTGGCAAACTTCACAAGACACCAAAAAACTGGACATGTTTTAATGTATGAATCAGTTACTAATCCTACACCTTGACTGTTTACTGTCATTTTATTTCAGATATAGTGTGCATATTTACGACAAAACTAGAAATGAGCTTTAGAAATACTATAGTTTTAACCAACAGCCAATTTTAAGACGCAATATTTAAGTGACTGAATTCATCTGAAAAGTGACAAAACATGCACACACACACACATGTACGCAGATATCAATTATAGATTACACAGGGGAACAATTTTTGGGGACTCACATGTTTTCTTTAAAAATAAAAGTGTTTCTGAACCAATTTTTCGTGTTGAATCCAAAAATGATATCCATTTGTTCCCATCACGTCTAGTTTTTTCTGCCCATGCTACACCTAGTTTTCATAAAAAATTCTGCTTTAGCATTGGGAAAAACTTTCTTCTGGTCATGGGATGTCCTTTCAAATCAATAAAGAGGGCTAAAATGTGATTGTTGCCATTCTTCTTGATCTAATTGATGCTGATATTCTGATTGAATCACAATTGACCTCTGGATTTCTTTGGTTCCTTGTTAATCCTTTCATGGGGCCATTCACATAGTATGCAAGCAGTTTTCCCTATTATCGCTAATTGGCTGAGTATTTACAACAAGGTGACATTTCAGTCAGTCAGTCATTCAGTTGCATTTTTTGTGGTTTCCTGTTTCCACTTGAGATCTGAGAAGAGATGGATCGGTTGTGTTAGTGTGACAGCTGTCAACAGAGTTTGTTCTTGAGAGGCTATTTTGGCAACATAATGCAAATACTCCTTTGTCAGTGGTCTTCAGCAATTTGTGAATAGTTTGCTGCTTGAAATTATTCAGCGATTTATTTGTGATGCAGATTGAATATGGCAAGCAGACGAAGGAGGTGTAAAAACGACCCAAATTCTTTCTGTTATATTTGTGGACAATTCACGTTTCCATCTCAAAGAAAGCCAATCTCGGATTTCGTTAAAAAGGCATATCTGGCATACTTTGGTGTTCTACTTGCTGATCAGGACAAAAACTGGGCTCCACACAAAGTTTGCAATTCCTGTGTTACCAGATTACGTCAATGGACAGAAGGGAAACGATCTCTTAATTTTGGAGTGCCAATGGTTTGGCGAGAGCCAACAAATCATGTTGATGATTGTTATTTTTGTGTGGTAAAGACATTTGGATATAGTGCCAAAAATAGGCATAAAATTGTTTACCCTAGTGTACCATCAGCAATTCCACCAATACCACATTCAAATGAGCTTCCACAGCCAATTTTTCATGGGCTACCTAGTGATGATGCCCTCCAGAAATCTTTTCATTCTCTTCTTCCTGTGAACTGTACAAGACATGAAGGTGAAGACATAGACATAAAACATTTATCGGAGAGTCAAAATGACAGTGATGATGCTGACTTTGGTGACATACCAGCTGCAAGTTTGACCTCATCAACTCAAATGGAATGCTTTGATCACAGTGAAATAAATGATCTTGTCCGTGATCTTGGCTTATCAAAGAAACTGGCTGAATTGCTAGCTTCTCGGCTTAGCGAGAAGCACCTGTTGAAGCCGGGTGTCAATGTTTCATTTTATCGAAATAGGGACAGGGAATTTAGACATTATTTTCAAGAAGATAGCATGTTTGTCACTTGCGTAGACATCAAAGGACTGTTATCAAAATTAGGTGTTGCGTCCTACAACCCTGATGAATGGAGGCTCTTTATTGACAGTTCCAAAAGAAGCCTCAAATGTGTTCTCCTTCATAATGGTAACCTGTATGGGTCAATCCCTATTGGCCATTCCGTGACAGCCAAGGAGAACTATGAAGCCGTAAAGAAGGTGCTCGAACTAATACACTACGATGACCATAAGTGGATCATCTGTGTCGACCTGAAAATGGTAAATTTCTTGCTGGGACAGCAAAGCGGCTTCACCAAATTCCCATGCTTTCTATGTCTGTGGGATAGCCGTGCAAAAGACAAGCATTGGGTGCAACAGGAATGGACAAATCGCGATTCTCTTGATGTTGGGCTGTCAAATATCATAAATCAGCCATTAGTAGATCGCCAGAAAATAGTCTTCCCACCACTGCACATTAAATTGGGGCTGATGAAACAATTTGTTAAAGCCCTTAACAAAGAAAGTGATTGTTTCAAGTACCTTCGACGATCTTTTCCTGGCCTTAGTGAGGAAAAATTGAAGGCTGGAATATTTGACGGCCCCCAAATCAGGAAAATGAAGAATGACAAACAGTTCCCTTTATCAATGACTGTTTTGGAGAGAACTGCATGGGACACATTTGTCAGTGTTATTGATAACTTCCTTGGCAAGAAAAAGTCTGTAGACTACAAAGACCATGTCAAAAATATGTTGAAAGCATTCCAGAAATTGGGCTGCAATATGAGTATTAAGGTCCATTTTTTGTTCAGCCACTTGGACAGATTCCCTGATAACCTGGGTGACATAAGTGATGAACAAGGTGAACGGTTCCACCAAGATATTAAAGTGATAGAACAGCGATATCAGGGCAGATGGGATGTAAATATGATGGTTGATTACTGCTGGTCTATTAAGAGGGACTGCCCAGACATCAAACACAGAAGGAAGTCAAGGAAAAGGAAATTTCTTCCTTAGTTAACTGTAAAAAAATTTTTGTGAGTATTTTGTTTTAATTTTTTTAAAAGTCTCTTGTTCATTTTTCCTCTCGTTTGGTTTGCTTGAATTTATTTGCATACTCTTTCATATGACAACAAGATCAGGCGCCAACTTTGCCTTAATTTTATCCTATTCTATACGGTGCATTTTTGGTTAGCGAATATATGGGCACGGGTTCTGCCCCTTAAAATCTTAGGATCTATTCTAGCTGCAGTCTTGAAACTTAGTAAGGTGGCAGAAGAACAATGCTCCAAAGAAATTAAAATACAAATTTTTGGTGATGATGTCATCAGACGATCGGTGACATCATCATATTTATTGGCCATTGGAATTTGGCGATTTTGGCCAAAATATTTAAATCGCAGAATGAACCAAATTTTTGTACAGAATGGCCCTGAAATGAATCTGATCACTTTTTTAATGCATTATTCAATGAATGATGAAAAAGAATGATGCCATCAATTTCACAGTCAAAAAAATCACGTTGGCCGAGTGCCAACTTTGATCAAACGTCCAGTGACAAAACGGGCATAAACTTGGACTGAGTCATCAAATACGCTTGAAAATTGCAGTAAAACTGTAAAAACATGCCTCCATAAAAGTCCAAAAGCTTTGAGTTCACAGCTGGTTCCATTTGGAAAATATTCGGGAGAAAACCGAGACGGTGGCGCCAACCACCATAAGAAATAGGGTTGAGTAAAAAAAAAAGAATCCTATTCCGCAAAAACTAGACGTGGTGGGAACAAATGGATATCATTTTTGGATTCAGCATGAAAAATTGGTCCAGAAACTTTTATTTTTTAAGAAAACATGAGAGTCCCCAAAAATTGTTGCCCTGTGTTATGTATGGTTTTTGCGAGTCCTTTTCCCTTCCTATGGCCTCATATATGGACCTCTTTAACTTTTCTACGCCACTTTGTGTAACGTGGTCAACTATTTTCTAGTACAGTGTTCCAAGACTGTCACGCTCACTTACATTTATCTGAAACTTATCTTTTTGTTCCTCTGTACGAAATAGTATTAATCCTGCGCTCCTTGACATATTTTTCCTATAAAAGCACAAAAGAATGACCACAGAAAATTCGGAATTGAAAAAATTCACGTAGTCCAAATTAAAAAGGCATGGGTTATATAAAAACCTGCAAGATAACGCAGTTCCTTCAATTAATTCCGATCCATGAACAGCCCCTTTCATATAAGGCCAACATTTTAGCTAAATCGTACATAACAAGGCTTTAAGTCCACTAAAAAAATTACAATGTTGCAGCAACACATGTCCACGTCTACACAATTTTGTATTACTCAAAGCCATTGCTAATCAATTTTGGAGCAATAAAGTAATGTCAGTTATAAATAAAAAATTAAATAAAACTTTCCATAACGAGCTACATGGTTATAAATTATTAAAGTTAACTCTCACCTTGCAAGGAAGCTCTGCGAATGTACTAATTGTTGAAAGGATTCCATCTGATAAAGATAAAGTAACACCAAATGCAATCCACAGTAACAAGTAAGCACTGTTTTACTAACAAAATGAAATGTACTCTTCTGTATTCGAATTGATCTGTGAAAAGCCCAACAAGATCCCAGAACAATAAAGGTTAAAAAATACACAGCTGACAATACATTTGGTTGTGATATTCCACCTATTAAGAGCATAAGTGCTGACAGAACAGGTATAACATCTTCCATTGGTGAGGGATCGGCTGGGACCATAAATCGCTGTTCTTGATGAGGTGCTGTCACAATGGGTCTTAGCTTCCTACATGCTAATACACATACCAATGATGCAACAAAAACTATGATATCTGGAGCTATTAATCGAAGTATGTCGACAAAGTTACAGCCATCAAACCTACAAAGTAAAGGAGAAAAAAGGAAAAAATGGTTTCAAATCGTGTATTTCTAAAAGGTCACACAGATACACACTATAAAAACACCTACAACCATATATAATTAGCAATAATGACCTTTAAGGTCCCCTCTTGAATCAGTGTTGATGATTTCTAAAGTTTCACATTAAATTTTAAATAACAAAAATAGCCTGAGAACCTTTGTGGACTTTGAACATATTCCAAAGCACAGAGCAAAAACTGGCTGTGTGCTTTGTAAGGTTATATGGGCTGATTGAACATAAATTAATTCAAATAAAAATAAAGTTTATTCATGGAACTTCTTTTGCCTTCAGTCAGACACTCAAAGTAAGACAGTAGCTCAAACTATTTAATCTTGGGCCTAATTTCAAATATTCTGATGCAGAGAAACAGACTTGGATTAAACTAGATCTTAATCAAAAGAAAGTGACATATTTTTTTTAATTTATCAGAAATGCACCTAGTATCAGGGTCTAGATCCCTATAACTTGTCCATTCAAACTAACCAGTTGAGTGTAGTACATTCCTAATAGTTTCTAGGTGACTTGTCATAATCCTGAAGATGCTACAGAATGCTTTGCAACAAAATGGACTTACCTGCATGCCTCATTATTCATCTTTAAGCATGTTGTATGTTGGAATCAAATTCCTTCCTCTCACTGACTCTTCCTTGCATTGTCTGGGTCAAGCTACATGCAAAATGTCAATGTGCAATGCAAAACCTATTTCTTATACCACTGCAAAACCTCTCGGGCTTTGGAATTCACAGTCAGGGTCTGTTTCATGGTCTGAAACCCTCTGTTCTTAGCTGTAACTAATACTGGTCTCAGATTTCAAAGAGTTGCTATTGTTGTTGTTGGGAAAAGGTTGGTGACAGCAAAATAAAAAAAGGCCCAATAAAGCATCCCAGTACCAAGAAACTTTGCAGGAAAAGCCAGGAAATTCATTAAGATAATATTACTCACTGGTTGTCATAATTGGCCTTATTAAATATTACTAATGTAATAAAATAATTTTTTAAAACAAAACTTTTCAATAACAACAAAAATTGTTTGTGTTATAAATGGACATGGCTGACTCAGTAGGTAAAACAGAAGATTTGTAATACCAAGACCACAGGTTCAAGTCTGGGCTTGGAGAGAAAAAGTTCTCCCTTTTCTCCAATTTTATTGTCCAACCAGATTGGACAACTTCTCAGTTTAGATTTATTAAAAGCTGCAGGTCTTAAGATATTTTGTATCTTGTTTTAATCCACCTTTCTTTCTACTGATTAATTTTTTTCCTTCTCCATATCTCTCTTACGGCTGGTGTGGTAACTGGTGTGGTAAAAGTTGTTTATTGCATCAACCATTGTCATTGGTCCTCAAAAGCCAAGTGATACATACAACTTCCTCTTTGTTAGATGTGTCTACTTTTTCCCCAGTAAAAATTGGACTTATCTGGTTGTTCCCAGGTATCGTGTAATTTTTAAGTCACCATAACTTATGACACAACTGCTTTTTCCAATGTAGTCTTTAATTTTTATTTTCAAAAATCTCATAGTTGCAACTTTAATCAACTATTACAATATTGATTTGCATCTTTTATATAAGTTGCTAGATTCAATCCTTAAGTATGGTAAAAAAAATTTGAAATTTACCAAGGTTCTTTAGAGACAAATCATATTCTCACTTACTTATTTTAATCTATTATTATTATTATATATTATTATTATTATTTTAATCTCTAACTCAGACAGTGGGGAAATGAAAATGTTCAGTTTTCAATGCATTTTCAAATGAGGAAGTTTATAGGAGGTTTGTTGGGCAATTTCACTGGGTATATTTATATTTTTGTCTGATGTTTCAAAATGACTTTAAAAGAACATCTCAACTGGTCGATAAAATAAAGAAAGTTAGGATTTCTAATTCATAATGAATGGAAAAGGAAGGGTGAGGATAGTTTTGTTGGGAAATGCAGTTTTGGTCATAGTTTATGGGAAAGCTGTCACAGGAACTTAAATTAAGAAATTACACTATTGCTAAAAATTTCTAAGGCGGTCCAGATCACTTTTAAATGGAAGCTAGCTGCCATAAAAATGACTTCACAGAAACAACAATTTGTAATTAACACAAACACAAATTTGGTGATGGATTTTTAAAAAATTACAAAATGATGCAATGTTAAAAGTAAACATACAAAGAAAATGATGGCTAATGATCTTCTGACTTTTGAAATAGCCACCTAGTTAACATCTGTGGGCATACATGTAATTCCTGGTTGACAATCATGTTACTCATGCTATAACATGTAAAGAAAATTGAAGATCATGATTCAATAAACACTGATGGATTGGCCAACCAGATAAGCAATCATGGTGACAACATGCTGATACTTATGATAACTGAAAAAAAAGAACTAAGAAGGAAGTTCTGGTTTAGCTCTTTTAGATCTAGCAATGCAATACAAAAATAATCTATTTCAGTCCCAAAGCTCTGACAAAGCTACAAATTTTTGTTTCATGCTGTGACTAGAAATTACAAGGTAACAACATAACTAAAATTCACAATATATCCAACTGCCTGCAGAGTTATGAAATGTAAAATTTAAAGGGAAGCAGTTAGAACAATAAACACAAGCCAATACCTTACATATCCAAACTGCCTGGCCACAACACCTTTTAAAGAACCTAACAATGAAAACAGAAATCAGTAACAATGAATATTACAAATCTATAACCACAACAACAACAACACACACACACACACACAAAAACCCAACCCAAAACAACAACAACATGTGTTATGGGTACCCAATACTCAGCATTCCCTCTGATACAAAGATCTAAAAAAACATGGTGAGAGAGAGAGAGAGAGAGAGAGAGAGAGAGAGAGAGAGAGAGAGAGAGAGAGAGAGAGGGAGAGAGAGAGAGAGAGAGAGAGAGA
>RDPX01000082.1:1836482-1882048 GCA_003991215.1 Morbakka virulenta | reverse complement strand
ACGGTGCAGTATGATGACGGATGCGTCAGGGAAGTGAAACAGCGAATACAGGCAGGATGGAATGGGTGGAGGAAGGTAACGGAGTACTGTGTGACAGACGGCTATCGCCAAAAGTGAAAGGAAGAGTATACACGACAGTAGTGAGACGAGCTTTGTTGTATGGGCTTGAGACGGTGGCAACAGCAAAGAAACAGGAAACTGAGTTGGACGTGGCTGAATTGAGAATGCTGAGGTGGTTGCTTGGGGTCACAACCCTGGACAAAATCCGAAATGAGTACACCAGGGGAACAGCACATGTTAGAAGATTAGGACTGAAGCAAAGAGAGGCAAGACTTAGATGGTTTGGACATGTGATGAGAAGGGAAGAGAACTATATCGGAAGAAGAATGTTAGAGATGCATCTGCCTGGGTTGAGGAAAAGAAGAAGACCAAGAAGACGTTACATCGATGCAATTGAAGAGGACATGAGAGTGATGGGAGTGAGAGAAGAGAAAGCTGAGGACCGTACCAAATGGAGATGCATGATCTGTTGTGGCGACCCCTGCCGGGAGCAGCCGAAAGAGAAAGAAGGTGACTTTAGCCTCAACATTAACCTCAACAGGAAAACGTATAATGTGGTATATGTCTTCCTCTTGTTTAGCGAGAGACCATTTAATGTACTCTCCTCTTTTAAGTTGTTTACCAACACCTTAGGGTATTTTCCCATGCTTGCTGTAAGTGCTGTATTGTTTATCAACCATGCATAGTTAATATTAACTCCTCTCACTTTCATCCCTGTCATGTTTTCTATTAGCTTCATTTTTCTTTTACTGTCGGTGGAAGACTGGTCTGGACAGAATAAGCAGTTCTGCTTCAAGCCTCTTTTGAACTTCTTCCATGCTCGTAATTCATTCTTGTACTCGACTAATGTCTCACCACTAAGCGCCGAAATAAAGTAAGCAAGATAAAGAGCAATTCGGTAATATATTCCTGTTGCCAACAAGCAAATCATGTCAACAGACGACGAATTACTACTTTGAATGTCCACCTTAACTTAACTTGACTTAATTTCCATGCTTGCCTTGGTACCCGTTGGTGTCAATGACTCTCCGCGTTACCTGTCGCCACTGTGTCCTGTTTTAAGCTTTTCTCATGGTAGTGGATAGACTGATGTTCGTCCATGTAGTGATGTTGTCAGTCTATGTCCAAACACTGCTGCTTTAATCAGGCAGACATCAGCTAAATGGAAGATGTGTCCAAAGAGCTTTCTATCATCTGCCTCAGATGATAGCCTGTAGGTATTTGCTACAGAACCATGTCATTTGTGATTCGGTCGAACCATCTGATATTCAGCAGACGTCTATAGTAGCGAAGTTCAAAGGCCTCAAGCCTGCGCCAGTCTTTTATTCAAAGAGTTCAAGTTTTGCATGCATAGAGTAAAATTCTGAATACACAAGAGAAAAGGACTGCTGTCGTGGTTTCAAGTGCTATCTCCTTGCTGCTCCAGACCTTGTCGAGTGCACCAAGTACCCCAAAAGCTAGAGCTATTCGGTGTCTGATTTCTGTGGTGCTTTTGCCATCTGTTGTGACTCAACTCCCAAGGTAGTCAAACTCTCTGTCTCTCTCAATCACTTCCTTACCATATTATTGCCTCGTCTCTGAGTTGGTCAAGACTCCTCTAGAGAGTTTCAGCAGATGTTTCGATGAAATCGATGTCGTCGGCGAATCTCAGTTTGGTGACTTGCTATTCGTTGATTGATATTCCTTCAGATATCTCTTTAAAAGGTTGCATCACGCGTTGGAGATATATTATGAAGAGAAGTTGAGAGACAGGCTCAACTTGCCTGACTCTTTTCTTCTGTTGAGACTAATCTTCTAATGTCCCAGCGCATTGAACAGCTACTTTTGAGCTTCGGAATACGCTTTTCAGCAAACCTATCTGCTTTGAAGAGACTCCATAAGACTTCAGGACGTTCCACTGGACTTCTTCACGAACACTGTCAAAGGCGTTTTTGAAGTCAATAAAGCAGTGCCATGTTGTTTTGCTCTACTTTATTTCTAGCACTTCATTGACCAGTCTTAGAGTGAGTATTTGTTGAAAAGTACTTCTATCACGTCAGAAGCCTGCTTGTGTCTCTGAGAGAAAAGGCTTTAATTGGTGCCTTTGCTGTCCAAGGACCATTAGCAGAAAGATCTTGCACATGTAGTTTGATGAACGAGAGTGTGCGATAGTTGCTGCACAAGGTTGAGTCTCCCTTTTTGGGAAAAATGTTGATGGCTGTTTTGTCCAATATTCTGGAATGACTTATTCTGTCCAAGTCTTATCCACCTGAAGCGAAGAATTTCTGTGAAAGAAAAAGAATAACCTTGCCTGTATTGCTTGACAACGACATCCCAGAAGCATCAAAATACCAAAAAAATTGCAACTAAGGCCGTTAAGAACAAGAGAAGATCTTGACATCCTGAGACATCTCGCAAACGATCGAAATGGATAGAAAAACGTAACTAAATTTCTTTTTAGTGTTGCGCAAGGTGAACAATGATACAACTGTAAGCCGAATGCGCAATAAATGTTCCTTATTAGTCTGCAGCTTTTCCCTTTTATGTTGATAACTTCTTAGATATCCGCAAATGGTTCACGTTCTACTTTGTCATATGCCTTTGTGTAATAGATCATACATACCTAAATATCCTGCTCTATTTCAATCCTTCTTTTAATCAAACTTCTCATAATGTAAATTGCATTTCGAGTTGCTTCTTCTGGTACAAAACTGCACCGGGTTTTTTATATTTCTGGCTTAATTTGAGACCTTACCATTTTCATCAGTACTCTTAGAATTATTTTAATTGTGTGGCTCATGAAATTGATTTTTTGATAAAGCTTACATTCACATGTCTTTGACTTGTTTGGAATTGCTATGAGCAATGCTTTTAAAATATTTTCCGGTATGTTTTCTGTGCCTACTACTTCTAAACCTACTTTCTTTGCACTGTCTTGAATTTTCATGTTAATTTGATCTGAACCTGGTGTTATTCTTCATTTTGTTTTTATTAAAGCAAATTCTACTTTGGCTTTTANTGTCTCTGAGAGAAAAGGCTTTAATTGGTGCCTTTGCTGTCCAAGGACCATTAGCAGAAAGATCTTGCACATGTAGTTTGATGAACGAGAGTGTGCGATAGTTGCTGCACAAGGTTGAGTCTCCCTTTTTGGGAAAAATGTTGATGGCTGTTTTGTCCAATATTCTGGAATGACTTATTCTGTCCAAGTCTTATCCACCTGAAGCGAAGAATTTCTGTGAAAGAAAAAGAATAACCTTGCCTGTATTGCTTGACAACGACATTCCAGAAGCATCAAAATACCAAAAAAATTGCAACTAAGGCCGTTAAGAACAAGAGAAGATCTTGACATCCTGAGACATCTCGCGAACGATCGAAATGGATAGAAAAACGTAACTAAATTTCTTTTTAGTGTTGCGCAAGGTGAACAATGATACAACTGTAAGCCGAATGCGCGTGTATGTGTGTGTGTCGCTGTCTGAATTCCATTTTTCACTTTGATCCCAATAAATGTTCCTTATTAGTCTGCAGCTTTCCCCTTTTATATTGATAACTTCTTAGATATCCGCAAATGGTTCACGTTCTACTTTGTCGTATGCCTTTGTGTAATAGATCATACATACCTAAATATCCTGCTCTATTTCAATCCTTCTTTTAATCAAACTTCTCATAATGTAAATTGCATTTCGAGTTGCTTCTTCTGGTACAAAACTGCACCGGGTTTTCGATATTTCTGGCTTAATTTGAGACCTTACCATTTTCATCAGTACTCTTAGAATTATTTTAATTGTGTGGCTCATGAAATTGATTTTTCGATAAAGCTTACATTCACATGTCTTTGACTTGTTTGGAATTGCTATGAGCAATGCTTTTAAAATATTTTCCGGTATGTTTTCTGTGCCTACTACTTCTAAACCTACTTTCTTTGCACTGTCTTGAATTTTCATGTTAATTTGATCTGAACCTGGTGTTATTCTTCATTTTGTTTTTATTAAAGCAAATTCTACTTTGGCTTTTAAAATATCTTCTCTATCATCCTTATCTATTCTAGCCAGCTTTACACCCCTTTTATAGCCGAAAAATTCCTCGACATTTTCTTCCCAACGGTTACTAATATCTTTCTTTTCGGTTATTACACAGGCAAACATGTATTTTATTAAATGCTATCTGAATTTATGTAATTTGGATATACTAAATACGAATTTTTACTCTATTTGGCTCTATCAGGTTCTGATTCTTGTCAACAGCCAATGTGTCAGTTCCAGATTTTTCAAATTTAGACAAAAAAGTTAAGCCATGCGTTAACATTTTTGATATCCATTAATACAAGGAGTTCAAAATATTGTAAAATTATATCATAACGATAGAAAGGATAGTTTTCACTCGGGTAAAAGGTTGCTTTGATGAGACTTACTGGGGTATTTGTTTTTTTAAAGCAAGACTGTTTTCAAGCACCAGCAAAAATCATCCAACATGTTGGACTCCAAGGATGCTTGGTAACGTTCTTCCATAATTTTGATACACTGGTGGAATCAATACCCCTGTTTATCACTTACGACACCTAAATTATTTAGAAAGTGGTAAAGATGATTGTTCAAAAAATGCATTTTTATGCTCATATTGGAATCTAACTCTTTGTAGTCTGGTGAGAGCGTTTTTGCGAATTCTTCGTTGTTATCTCCCTTGCAATTGCCTAAACAATTTTCCATCAAGTCCACAAATGAGAAATAAGGCTTTTTTTCGCCTTCATTCATGACGTTAGGAATATTGATATCCAATTAATGTTCTTATTTGTGGACCGTAAAAAATTCCTACTTTGATTTTTTGCTAACTTAGTTACAAAGTTACATATGTGTTTGAAGCACTCCCCTTCGTATCTAAAGCTTTTACATGTTATTTCATGAGACCTAGTTTGATATGCAGAGAAGGAAATATGACTTTCTCTCTGCTCATAACAGGTGAATTAATTACATTTTTTTCTCCGACAGTAAATGATATTCGTGCTGGCAAGATTTGTTTGTAATAATGTTCCTCCTTGGCTCAGTGTCTTATAAGCAATGAAAGCAGTGCATGTTGCTCTAACAGATAATTTATATAATAACCAATTTTAAGTCATCACATATGATTCACTCGTGCTCCCTTTGATAAAATTCAAAACCCTTAATATAAGTTCATATTTTTCTTTTCATTTCGTTAAGTGCCAATTTGGTATCGAGGTATATAGATTCCGATTCCCAACAACACACACTTTAGAATTCTTTTGGAACCGTCGAAAAACAAGGGACCATCATGTGCAGTGTAATACTCAACCCCCATCTTCTTTAACAAACCAGGTATATCACAGGAATATACTTAACGACGCTGTGTTCTAAAACGTTCAAATAATTCTTCTCCTTTTCTGAGAAACGAAATGTATGTTTGAATATAGTAAGTTGTTCTGTTTAAGTCTTCTTCTTTCAGGTGTCAGACCTGCAAAAAGAGCAGACATCGGTGATCATGGTTTTTAAGTCCTTTCTGCTATCAGTTAAGTGGACAAAGGAAATGTTAGATAAATTATTGTCGGCCGCAAAGCTGTTCAGGCTCTAGACACATGATACTCTTTTGTCCTCACTCTGCCTCTTCTTTCTTCAATTTTCCACGCGTAACAAGTTTTTCTAATGCATCTTTCCTTTCACAGATGCCTCGTAAAATAATTTCGTTGTATATGGTAAAGAGACCCGGTGACAACACACATTTTTGTCTCACTCCTCTGAATATTGGTTTAAATTCACTGTATTCACTATCAATCCTGATTGATGGTGATTGATGTTATATGTTAAAGAGATCCAGTGAAAACACACATCCATTGCAACTTCCTGTTCCCAATGAAGATTTTGCAGAATCCTAAGGTTTTAACCGTCAATGTTAGGTTCCTCTATGATCTTCATCCTTCACTTGGCCAATACGTTTGAGCAATCAATAAAGCACATCGAAAGATATTTTTGGACTTCTATTGATCTTTTCATCAAAGTTTGGATTGAATACACTGCATTTCTTGTTCCGCTGTCTGATACAAACCCAAATTATGGTTTTAAAATTTCTGGCTTCAGTTTGTTTCTCATTCTGTTCATGATGATTTTGAGTAGGATTTTTGTGAAGTGACTCATGAGGCTTGCTGTTTCATGCTGCCTACAATCAGTCGTTTCCAGTCTAATCCTATCATTATGCCTAAACTACCTGAAACTGGCCTTGTTCAACTTTCTTGAGATTCCTCCAGCCCCAATGGCTTCTCTGATCATCTCATTCTTGATCATATCCCATCTGGTCACTTTCAGCGACCACTGCAACATGCACATCTCTGCTACATTCATTTTTCAAACTGTCGGTCACTGGCACCGTCTACCTCATACATTAAAGCCGGCCTGACAACGGAGTTGTACACTTTTCCCTTGACCAGTAACGGTACTCTTTGTTTGGAAAGATTTCCAGTCACTTTCATCCAACTAAACCATTTGGACTGTATCCTCTTTCCCACCTCTCTTTCGTTTCCATTGGTACACTGTATCATTGGGCCTGGGTATTTTAAGTTCTGCTTCTCAGAAACTTCATCTTCACATAATTTATCGGGGGAAACTCTTGTTACTGCATTGTGTTCGGTCTTTGATCTGCTGACCTCCAGCCCCCTTCTCTCCAGCAACACCCTTCAGTCCTGCCCCTGTTTCAGCTTTCGCCTCATTGACCAGTACAACGTCATTGACAAACATCATGTTGCCTGGACTCTATCTTCTCGACTTCACTGTCAGGTTATCCATAACAATTCCGAAAAGTAGAGGGCACAAAGCCGAACCTTGATGTAGGTCTTTATCAACTTTGAAGGGATTGGTCCTTCCTGCCATGCACCTGATCACTATCTCACAAGGTATGTACATATCCTGCAAAACGGTCCCAAAGCCATTCGAGTTGACGTCATTGATGATTTCAAAAAAAAAATGCTGTTTTTGTTATTAGAAACGAATAAGCCTTAAACGTGATGAATGGTTACAAAATGATTTCAGCCGTTAGGGGTTATAAGTCAATGATCAGTCTCCAAAGTAATAGAAAATAGCTCGCACAGTATTTTTGTCATTCCAAACTTTTGAAAGCAAAATGCAGCTCATTTCTTGCTTGCACACTTTTGGGAAAGCGACCTGATCCAGGAACTTTATTTGGAAAAAGGGTGCTATTAGAGTTATAACACTGATACTAGCGCCCACTGTCTTTAGTTACAGTATACTGGTGACTAAATTAATTAGACTTACCATCGAAAGTCCAAAAGCTATTTTTGAATCCGAACCCTTTCGTCCAATGTCGCAGTCTTTCAATGCATGCAATGCAGTTTTTTAGGAGCCTATGATTTATCTTTGAGCCCAAGTTTTATCCTATAATAAGCCAAGTAAGCTCTTTTAACGAAGGCAGTTTTATTTCCTTGTTGATGTCGAAGTGTAAAATTTCCGCATATGTAACAAAATGAACCAGGAGATTTTTTTTGCAGTTGAAATGTCTAGTACATGTTGCTTGATTGTTCTGTCAAGTTGTTAAGGTATTCCAAGATTTTATTTATAAGATCTCAAATAATAATACAGCATTTTTCTTAAATACTTACAAATAGGTAATTAAAATGTGTAACTGCAAAAGGACTAATACAACGAAAGGGGAGGGTACTTTGAAAAAAATCAGGTCGTGATAGAGCAAAACGGAGTAAACATTAGCTCTCAATGCATTCAAATCTTAGAACTAGCTGTCAAATCTAATTCAATAAAGAAAAAGTTTAAAAAATTTGTTCCTTGGTGTTATACTTCTGTTTTCTGCTTTCATCCTCCACTTGAAAAATACGTGGTTTTCTTACCACCTATCTGCTTGATCTAAATGTCCAACTTCCTACTGTCGATGTCTTATTTAATTCTATTTCAGTACACATGTGTTCAGCCATTTTTATTTTTCTTCTACACATTCCAATTTTCCTTCTTTATCAATTTCTCGGTATTGACTGTAAGTTCTTTTAAGTTGCCTTCTTTTTTTCCATTAAGGTCAAGATAAGTTGCTTTGATGAAAATCGACGTCTTTAATCTGCTATATTCGTCTTCACTGTCACCCATTTGTTCTTTATTCAGGACTTTAAATCGATTTCTGACTTTTAACTTAAGTGTTTTCTTTGTGAAGAGATCTTTCATAATCCGACTTGGTTGCTTTTGGTTCAGGTTTTTTCAATATTTTCATCTTTAATTTGAAATTGGCGATGAAAGCTAAATGGAGCAGAATTGTCGAAATTCAACGGAAGTGATGTTGCTACTCAATCAAGAGACCAAAATGATAAAGGATGAAGACCATCCATGCCTTGTGGTATAGAAAATTCCACAGTAGAGAAACAGGATTACACAAAGTCCAATTGGATGTATTTGGGAGCCTGTGTAATCAAAAGGTTCCGTTGCTTGTACTGTTTGACCTAACTGCCTATAAAACTGTTTTACTTAATGCTTTTCTTTTGACGCTTGATGATCAGTTAAGAATATCTGTGCAAATAAATTGTCCAAATCCTACCTGAATGGTACAGGACGTACTTGTTGAAAATCTTTTCCATGAACCCAAAAATTTAGCCTTTGGGGTATTCAAAGAGAATGGACCTTTGATCCATACCATTTGTCACTTAAATGTTGTCTACGATTTGACTGGCAAGCACCTTTTTTCTATGGATAAGCTGATGATGTCAGTTATAAATATCATGTAGGCACTGAATCTACTACTGGCACTGTTATTGTAATAAAGAATTTTGCCAGGAATTTTAGATATTGGATTTTTACCAACCTTTTTAACGATTAAAGATACAAAAACAGAAATAATGTTAATGGGTACTCCAAAGTGACCAGCTTAGATTGGTGGGATTCAAGTTTGAGGCGACAGCACTGTTCTAGTGGCTGGTATAGAAACTTGGGTACAGGTCAAAATATTTATCTGAAAGTGAAAAAACAGATTTGGTTATTATAGGTTTTTTTATTAGGAAATAATGTTAATCTATCATTTTTCCTTGCATAGAGCATAATAGTCACATTTGTTTGTAACTTGCTTGGTCCAAGATTCTTCCAAGTCTTACTGATACTCTTCAGTCTTTGTCTCGTTGACGAAATGTAACTAGTTTTAGTTTTTTCTATAGGTGTTTTCTTGGGAAATGGGAATAGCTCTGACAAGCTTTCCTCGGTGGTATCAACGTATTTTTTACACCTCCAGCAAGTCTTTTCTTTAAGCACCTTCATTCTCACGCAGTTGTTGTTCTTCATTGTAATCAATGTCCCAATGAATGTAATTTATTTCCTTAAAATTTCATTGGCTTCCGGGTGTTTTTCTCTACCGTACGACTTGAATATTCTAAAGTCTTAGGTAAACTCTTATATCTTGACTTGTTTTTCCCCCTGACTTTTCTTCACAGTTCCATGCAATTAGTGGTTTCCAATCTTGTATGGCTTGTATGAAAACAAAAAAAACCGGGCGATAAAAACCCACAACATAACATGATATTAAATATCATCTTTTTCAAGCTTGGACTGCCATCCACGCACCACATAGAGCTTGGAAATTATCATCTTCGAGAGCTATCAATTCTCACGTCTTTAGCATATTTAGCTCTACTGCTCGAAATATTGGGCCCACACAGGCATCGAGAAAAAAAGGTTTAATAGCAGTCTTATTTGCATGTGAAGAATGTTGTAAGATTATGAATGACAGGAGCATACACATAACGATTAAAGTTTGGATAAATACTTGCTAAAAACCGTTGTAAATATTACTCTAAATTTGCTAATTGTAGTTGCTTAGAGTACATTATTAATAAACATAATTTTGAAAAATATTATTGAACGATACTTTATTATATTTACATATTAACCTAAAAAGGTAAAGAAGTTTCCTAAGGGGTAGTACCTTACCGAGTTGATCTTTGGAAGCGTCCTTGACTGGTCTGCATTCAAAATATAGCCTGTCCATAGTAAATAACCGTTCGTGTATGGTAAAACGCCACATCTTTCTCGAGATTACCCCTTAAATGTGCTTGGGGATTGACAGAACACGGCGGATCTGGAGGTGTAAACCCCGAGGAAAAAAATCCAGTTCTTGGTGCATTTATCGACAAACTGATGCTCTGGTTCCAAGAATAAAATGACTTTGTGGATGGAAATATTTTTTTGACAATGGAAAGGGATAACTGCTCGAGTTGGGCAGTACCATGGACTATATGCCGGTTTGGTATGTCGCATATACAATCAGATATTAGGTAAAGCATAATGAAGTTCAATAACAGTTCCATGTTTGAAGCCCGTGATACATTGCTCTTTGTTCGGTTTGACGTTGCTGTCTCAGCATTTCATGACAACCTTGTCCTCAATTCTGTAGATATTCTTTTGAGGAGGAAGCTTTTTGATTGGCGACGGAAGAAAGACCTCTTAAGACCTAAGTAATCCCACAAATTGGCTACAATGAACCGCAGATCACTGAGATCTGTTTCATGAGCTGAACTAAATAAAGTCAAGCATGACTGCAATATTCCCGTTATTTCCATGAACGCCGTCATGTGCAAACCCATACTAAACCACATATAGTTTTATAGTTTAGTCACGCTCTGTCGAGAAATCTTCCCCCTTCATTGCCTCTGCTGTACGAAATGAACAAAACTCTTTTGTTTGTGGCGTCGCCATTACCATCGATTCGAAACTGCTTCCTTTTCTTAACGCGGTCAATAAACTAACTAGCGAATTGTCAAGTCCACATTGAAAGGCAACCCGAAAAAAGTCATATCATGCTACTCGCCACACAAGAGTTTGCCGGAAGAGGACATTGGGAACGTCTACATCAAACTCAGTAATGAGGTTGACGATATCCTTCCCCATGTGATTCTTATCGTCGGAGGTGACGTGAACGACCAAACCCTAAATAGCTTTCCACTCCTGGATAAAATAAATCTTAATGGATATCATCTTATTAAATTAATTCAACAACACAATCTGATAATTGGAAATATGTCATTTTAGAAATATGTGAACGAACACTGGACATACAGGTCATGAAAGGGAGATCTGTCAGGTCGACTTTATTTTATACCAAAAGCGAATGCACAACAGTATCCACGACTGTCAAGCTTATTCACCCTCAAACCTAGTTGGCAGCAATCAACGAATTGTCACAGTAACAATTCAGCTTAGCCTTCGTCACCCAAAATCGCAATATACAAAGAAACTCTTCTGGCGAGCCCTAACAGAAGAGATAGAAATAGCATCTTAAATTGACAACACATTTAGACCCTTTTTTTGTTATCTCTTAACTATAAAATATTTGTATCTATCGATAATAGGGTGGGTGCTGAATTGCTACCTCCAAAACTCGTCCTCCTTCAGAAACAATTGACATCGTCCCTGTTGCTACTACGCGCAAAGCGACCCTGCGTGCACTGGTCAGAAATATTGCGTCAGCCCAATACAACTTGCCTGCAGCATTCGACAGTTTTGAAGATAAACGCGTTGATATCACTTTGCAGATATTCCAAATTCCTGCCGCTCTTTACGGCATTAAAAACACCAACGCGTAGCGTTTTCTGTACCGCGCGTGAGAACGGATTATGAACTTTGGAGAATAGCTTCAAGAACTTACTGAATTCTCCCCAGTTAAAACGTTTGAAATTTTCACCGATAAGATCATTGATACATTTAACGCTGTTCAAAGTGGCGAGTTTCACAAGCTGAAAAAAAATACTGCTTTTCAACAGATAAAGAATGGAGAAGCTCAGCGACTCGATGGATTACCACTTGAGCTCTGAAAACTACCAATGGTCAAGAAGTCTCCGTACATTCTGCAACAACACCTACAGCAGAAACCGACTAAAGGAAAAGTACCTCTCTGGAATTACGCCAATACCTGGGAAAAGGGACGTAACCATAAATTGTATCTACAGACAACGTATTGCGCCCAAATCAAAACGGTTTTCGGAAAGGAATATATACGACCTCACATATACTGGCTCTTTGCTGTATAGTTGAGGAGCAGAAAAACCATGAAATGCAAGCTCTTCTTACATATATCGACCTTCAGAAAGCCTTTTATTTGGTTGATCGCAGTAAAATGTTTCAGCTCCTTAAGGTGAACGGAATTCCCACTGACATTATTGTAGCAGTTCAAGCATTTATGAAAATATTTCCGCAGTCGCCCTTACACATGACGGCAAGACCCATGATTTTGCTATAGACATAGCCGTTTAGAAAAGAGACCCTCTTGCTCCCTTCTTGTTCATTATCTGTTTGGACTACCCTCTCCACCCTGCCTTTACTGCTTCGTCGCAGTCACCGTCACCCAGCTGCAGTTCTAGCAGATCTTGACTATGCTGATGATATAGCTCTTCCTGAAAAAACCATTTCATCTGCGCAGGATATTTTCTTTCATGCAGAAAAAGCATGCCAGAATGTTGGATTATCTCTAAATGTTCCAAAAGCTAAATACAAATACCCGAGTCCCTCAACGACCATCACTCTAGTCTCTTCAGATGATTCACCAATCGAACGTGTTTTGAACTTCAAATATATAGGAGCATTTACCGACTCTGATTATGATAGGAATACGCGTATTATCCAGGTGTGCAGTGCAATTAACTCTACAAAATCTGAAAAGTTGCTATCAAGAATGAGACAAAACTCAGACCTTTGGAGGCATCTGTGGACATGGTTCTACTCTACGGACCAGACTCTTGGACAATAAATGTTACTCAATCTACGAAACTTGATAGGTCATACATCAAAATGCTACGCGTTGTCTACAACACACCGTGGAGTAATAATGAAACAAACAAAATGCTGTATGACTCGCACCGATATCTGCAGTTGTTAAAAGCTGACTTTTGGAGTTGGCTGGAAATGTATCCCGACACGAAAACCTGCGAAAAAAGTGGTTCTGTGGTCCTCAGAGGTCAAGAGACGAGCTGAAAGGCCTCATATTGGGATCAGAACTATTTTGGAGAAATACACTGGTCTCTCGGGAATAGACCTTCTACCCGCAATGAATTAGCGAGTATCGTAGTACATGAAAACTGAAAATGCAGACGAACAAACAAAGGAAAGCTTTTACAGTCAGTTACAAGATACATTGGACAACATACCAAGCCATGACCTAAAGATCGTAATGGGGGACTGGAATGCAAAAATAGGACCTCATCGAACAGGTTTTGAAGATGTTGTAGGCCCACATGGCTCCGCAAATAACACAAACGGTAATGGAGAGAAAATGATTAGTTTCTGCAACGAAAATGACCTTCGCATTGGCAATAGCTTCTTCAAACACAGATGTATTCACAAATGGACCTGGAGATCACCAGCTGAGAACACACTTAATGAAATAGGTTATATCTGCATAAGCAAGAGATGGGGATCATCATTGTTGGATGTCAGAGCCTTTAGAGGTGCAGATGTGTTCAGTGACCACCACCTACTTGGAGGCAGGATTAGAGTGAAGTTGAAGAAAATCGAAAAACGATCAAGCAGAAAAGCATACGATGTGGAGAAACTACTTAACCCAGAGGTTTCAGAGAGGTTTCAACAACATTTGTCTAATCGCTTTGCTGTCCTCCAAAGAGACACAGACATCACAGAAAAGTGGATATCTTTCAGAGATGCCATCAATGAATCTGCCAGTAGTGTAGTTGGACAGAGAAGAGGAAGCAAAAAAGAGCAATGGATTTCAGAAGATTCGTGGAAGTTAATTGATCAGCGTAGAGCTTTGAAGAGTACCAGAGATGCAGCAAAAACCCGAGACCAAGCGCGATATGCACAAGAGCAATACAGCTTTAAGGACAGAGCGGTAAAAAGGAGTTGCAGAAGAGACAAGCAAGACTGGTTCGAAAAGAAAACAAAAGAAGCACAGGATGCTGCAGACCAAAATAATACAAGAGAATTGTTCAAAATAGCAAAACAGCTTTCCGGAAAAAGTAGTTACGTCAATGTACCAGTTAAAAATAAGGATGGCCGTATCCTAGCAACTGAAGAGGAACAAAACGAAAGGTGGGTAGAGCATTTCAAAGAGATCCTCAATCAACCCTCTCCAGAGACAGTGTACGATTGGAGTAATATTGCCACAGCCCAAGAGTTGAATGTAGATATGGGACCCATAAACAGTGACGAAGTGAAGAAAGCTATAGATAAAATGAAAAACAACAAAGCTCCAGGCATTGATGGCATCAACAGTGAATTCTTGAAAGCAGGTGGAACTGCAGTGGTAGATGAATTAACAACTTTGTTTAACAAGATTTGGCAAGAAAATAGAGTACCGGAAGAGTGGAGGAAAGGAGTAATAGTTAAGCTACCCAAGAAAGGAGACCTATCAGATTGCAATAACTGGAGAGGCATTACCTTACTTTGTACTACCGGGAAAGTTTTCAAAAGAGTTCTTTTGAAAAGATTACTGATAGCAGCAGATTGTAAACTAAGAGAGGAACAGGCAGGTTTTAGGGAGGGTAGATCATGTTGTGAACAGATTTTTGTCTTAAGGAATATCATAGAGCAAAGTTTAGAATATCAGTCACCAGTTGTGCTGAACTTTATAGACTTTCGTAAAGCGTTTGACAGTATTCACAGAGAAACGTTGTGGAAAATTTTGAAAGTGTATGGCATACCAGAAAAGATCATTACTCTCATGAAGTCATTTTACAATCATCCAATGTGTGGCGTTAGAACAAACTCCGGAATGACAGAGGAGTTCGAATTGTTCTCGGGAGTTAGACAAGGTTGCATACTGTCCCCTTTTCTATTTATAATATGCTTAGATTTTGTAATGGGAAGAACAATGAATGATGAAAGTTTTGGAATACCGTGGAAGGATGATAGAAAGCTGACAGACCTCGATTTTGCAGATGATATAGCTTTAGTAGCCCAAGATGTCACGAAGTGTCAACAGATAACAGATCAACTTAAACTTGAAAGTGCCAAAGTAGGATTACGGATAAATGAAGGAAAAAGTAAGATCATGAAGGTGAAAAATCACCAAATACAGCAAGTGACTGTCAATGGAAATCCACTAGAAGAAGTAGAAAAGTTTCCGTATCTTGGGAGTTATTTGACCGAGTCAGGTGAAGTAGAAACAGACTTAAATGCCAGACTAGGTAAAGCCGGTGCAACCTTCAGAACAATGAGCCATATCTGGAAATCACGACAAATCAACATGAAAACAAAGATCAAACTATACATGGCCATAGTTGTCTCTACAGCATTATACGCTAGTGAAACATGGAAAACAACTAAGAAGCTAGAGAGAAAGCTAGATTCGTTCCACACGCGGAATCTGAGGAGAATCCTAGGTGTCACATGGAGGGATATGATCACCAATGAGGAGATATATAGAAGAACAGAGCAAGAACCGTTGCACAAGATTGTAGAAAAGAGACGATGGAAGCTAGCAGGACATGTCTTAAGATTACCACCCAACAGATTTGCAAAACAAGCAATTGAATGGAGACCAAAGGAAGGAAACAGAAGGCGTGGCAGACCTGTGAGGACGTGGCAAGTTACTTTCAGGGACGACTTGAATGCACGAGGGCTGTCACTCAGAACCGCTCAAGCTGTGGCTGACGACCGTAGACGATGGAGAAGCCTCGCTGCCCTATATCCTGCTCAGGATGGGAGGACCTAAGGTCTTAGTTCTAAGGTGGTACATGAACGTCGTAAATTTTTCACGGACAACTGATGGGTGACTGAAGGACGGAAGGACTAATCTAAAGCACAATATATCATTCTTAACAACTTTTCATAAAAACTAATGTATCATTATATCAACAGACGTAGTAACAGACGTTTTTTCTACACTAACCGAGCAAACGAGTGACATAGCAACACTTCATTTCCTTGCACTGTATATTGTTCCTTATCCAGTTGGACAAGAATTCAAGTCATTATTTCAGATAATAATGTAAAACCGAGTCAAATTTTCCGCTTTACGTTATCCACTTTTGCTAGTGACGGTTGTTTGCGTTTTTTTAAGGAATGTGATAAATACTGCAAGAAGGGCGGGTTTAGAATTAAGTGGTTTGCATTTTCCCCTTATGTTTAACAACTTTCTGTAGCTCTTTAAAGCCTTTATGATCAATTGAAGCAAAAAATAATATGAAATCCTTTAAGGAATCAAAAGTTTTGTAATAGTATTGTTCTGCCATAGACCATGTACTCCAGTGCCTCAGGGTTGGAAACTACGGTAAAGTATAGGATGTTGTCTCATTTTCGTTTGCCTATGAAATGGGTTCTTTAATACTATCTTTCCAATAGAAGCAATTTTACCCACTTCAGTACGAAGACGTCCGATTGTTTTGCATAATTGTAAATGTTGTGTGCTAAAGAGTAGCCGTATATTACTTCAGATCAGAAAACTTTAGTCTTTTCTAAATGTTTTCGTATTCCTGCCTACGAAAAAGGTGTAAACATTGACTGCATATTTCATTGCCGGAAGTGCAGTTAGAAATGGAACACACAAATACGGTGCACCACATTAAAGGAATGCCATTTTTTTGCTTTGCTCCTGTATTACCTTTTATTATTAAACTTTGTAATATTTAACTTGAAACTTGTTGTTATTTACTTCATATTTATGTTTGTATGAGGTCATGTTCTTATTACTTGCACCCATGCTTATCTGTTTACTTTAGCAAGGAATATTTTGGTTCATATTACGTCCAGGACATTACATGCAATAAGTACTGCACATGTTCCTTTTTTGTATTAGCTCTAGCTAGCTTTTTGTGTTAGGATGTTCTTATTTACTTCATATTTATGTGTGGATGAGGTCATGTTCTTATTACTTGCACCCATGCTTATCTGTTTACTTTAGCAAGGAATATTTTGGTTCCTATTACGTCCAGGACATTACATGCAATAAGTACTGCACATGTTCCTTTTTTGTATTAGCTNGCCTACGAAAAAGGTGTAAACATTGACTGCAAATTTCAGTGCCGGAAGTGCAGTTAGAAATGGAACACACAAATACGGTGCACCACATTAAAGGAATGCAATTTTTTTGCTTTGCTCCTGTATTACCTTTTATTATTAAACTTTGTAATATTTAACTTGAAACTTGTTGTTATTTACTTCATATTTATGTTTGTATGAGGTCATGTTCTTATTACTTGCACCCATGCTTATCTGTTTACTTTAGCAAGGAATATTTTGGTTCATATTACGTCCAGGACATTACATGCAATAAGTACTGCACATGTTCCTTTTTTGTATTAGCTCCAATAATCCATTTAATGTCTTGATAGCTTAAAATAAATCTAGTTTCATTCTAATTTCAAATTTTCTGTTGAATGTTTTCTAAGTATCAGTGGTCAATATTTTTCTTCTGTTCATCTATTTTTCTGAGTAGATTTCTCAGAAATCTGCATCCTTCCCATGTTTTGTTTCCTGTTTTTTCGATTTCATATTCCGTTTTTGATTCATTTATTTCTAGGTTTCTTTCTTCAAGTTCATCAATAATGGAATTTTATTTATATGATCTATCCGATATTTTTCAGTAGTTGCCCGTATGCTGCCAAGTCATACGTCAGCATACTAAGCATTAATTGGAAGCAGCTCTTCTTTCTGGATGGATCTGTTGCTGCCTTCTAGGTACCCAGGGATCTGGCAAGATAGAAAATGAAAAGAACTGCATGCAAGTAGTCTACCTAGCGAGACTTCCATTTCAAGCTTATCGTCTCTCTTTTGATGCACTCACCTTTCGTTTTTTCAATTATAACTCATCAGTTATTCTTTATCAGAATAAAAAGGATGTGTAGCTCATCCCGCTCAAGCATTTTTTGCATGTCGTCTATTCATTTTTTGTGGCTATTGTGTCAAAGACCTTACTTATATATAGCAGTAGCAGGCAGTCGTTATAGTTACTGAATGTTATAGCTTGCTCTGCTAGTATCTCGGTTTTAAAAACCTGTTTGGTATTGCTCTGACCATCTGGTAGGCCGCCTGTCTTATTGAAAGTTTAATATAGAGGCGGTTCTGAGATCTTATCATACAGATGGTAAGGAATTTCTAGAGTTCAGATAATGATTTGTCTTAAATGTGAGGGTAGTTATATTCTTTTTCCTTCTGGTTTTCGGAGAGGTTTTAGGGAACCCTGTCCGATCTTTTCGGGTATACTCCTGTGCTTCCTATGTTGTTTAGTAGTTTGAACACGCCTTCTTTTATTTCTGGTGGTCTGTACTTTACAAATTTCTGTATCGAGGTTATCATCTCCCACACTTTTCCTGTTCTCTAAACTCTTTGCTGTTTTTTGTATTTCTACGCCTGTAAAGGGTGTTTTCGTTTAAGACGGCACTATCCCTGGAAATGATTCTAGGGTTTCCAGTGTGATTTTTTTAAAAATGGTTGGTGCATAAAGCTATGTTTTTAACTCAGAGTTAGCAATGCTGCATTTCTCTTCTTGAACGATGAGAGTTTTCTTCGTTTTTTTGATTATTAAAAGTTCTGATGGCATTATAACACTTATTTGAATCATTCTTCTTTACTTTTATTTCTTCTAGTTTTATGTCCATTTTTTCATTTACAAGTACCCTCATCCTGTCCAGCGTACTTTTCATTATTCATTAGTTCTTGCCTTTCCACTTTCTGTTCACATATATTTTTTTGGTTTCTCAACAGTTTTTGTTCATTTGAAGGATCTTCTAATGCGGCGTCATCATGGTGTATTTCTTTCAATCTTATGCCAAAGATTTCTTTCCCTGCAGTTAAACATGATTTTATTAGATG
Source organism: Morbakka virulenta (assembly GCA_003991215.1). Taxonomy (NCBI): domain Eukaryota; kingdom Metazoa; phylum Cnidaria; class Cubozoa; order Carybdeida; family Carukiidae; genus Morbakka; species Morbakka virulenta. The sequence goes on along the minus strand of RDPX01000082.1, from coordinate 1,863,248 downwards.
TTCCCTTTGTTTCTGCGTGTCTTCAAAACTGTTTCTCCAAGTAGTTCTCTTGTTGTTTTCTGACCATACTTTTCTCTGATGACTTTATTCTCCAGCTTTTCAGCATCTATCTTTTTGTTTTGACTTACATGTTTTAATTTCACAATGTGATTTTCATTTGCCCTTTTTCCAAATTATGGTGTGTACTTGTTTTCTTCCCCAATGAGCGCTCGAGTTTTTAATGAACATTCTTTGTTTAAATTTTGCTATCAAACAATCTATTTGATTTCCAAACGGATTTAGTCTTAGATTTCTATATTGGGAATTATGTTTTTTATGTGCAGCCCATGTCTTTCTGTGGGCAAGTTTATACTTAAACAGTGTTTGAAAGCACAATATCCTTTTTTGATTGTTTTAAAAGAATTCTGCCGATGAAATTTATGCTTAACCATATTTACCAAAGTTCTTGTTGAATTCTCTCCAACCGGAACCTATTTTTGAAATTAAAACTTCTATCCTACCTGTATGTTTTGGTTTCCTACTTTACTTGTCGCTCTGCCCAACTGTTCACAAAATTCTTCGCGTAATCTCGGGCTTTGTTCACTGATTTGAAGAGCAGGAGCGTAAAATGACTCAGCATGCATTTTCCAAGTTTGACTTTCAGACTGTATTTTCTGTAGGATATCCTTTCAAAATCTGGGTTAAGGTTTTTATCAATATACCAAAAACGTGAAGTTTGTAATCACTTCCAGTGTGGAAAAGAAGATAGGTCCTCCGATGGTATTTATGTTGGGAAACTCCCTTGTGTTGCTGTGGCTACAGAAGACATAGGGAAAGTACGTGGTCTAGTTTCCATACGTGACATCGTGTTAAGTCTTTTACTTAGGTATTTGTCTTCGGGCTCAGTAATGTTTTAAGAGCCATTCGTTTTGGAAGATATTGGGGCTTCACACATGCTCATCTTGCTTCGGTAGTCATGTTAATAAGTAGGGTGTGGTGTCCGTACTATTATTTGTTGGTTATTTTTATTCCTTTTTGGGCCATTAACTTTAATGGACAGTTACGTTTAGTTACTTCTTTATTGTTGTAAATTAGCTATAAAAAAGATGCATTTGTAACTAAAATTGAGTAGCCTTACAGAACAGATTGGACTCACGAGAAGTCATTGAATGGTATAGGGATCGTCGAGATTGCCTTGATCGAGCGAGTAGTTAGTGTTTAGATTGTACGGATTCTATTGTATTTTTCGTTGGACACTTGTATATTTTACTCTTGGATAAATTATTACATTTCATTTTTTGTGCATCTCCAATAAATACAGTCCTCTAGAAACTTTAGAGTCTTATTTTTTTCCAATCAATTTGGATCAGCTACCACCTTTCACAAAAATTTAAAGCATTTGCTTACTTGAATATCCTTGAGACCTTTTCCAAACAGATGCCTTTCTCATTCCCCTTGCATCTCGAGGTTGAAGGGCAAAGCATCTGTTGCAGTTCTTTTCTGTTGATGTTCGTCTGTGTATGCTTGCATATTTAATGTTCTAAAATTAAGCTTAGTATTCTTGAGAGCTTTTCTAGGATAACAGAACATAACAGAACAGAGCTGAGGCAGTTTGATCCATTTTTAGGTAGCCCTCCAAAATGGGAGTTGACCGGCTCCATCCAGGTCATCCGACAGCTTCCGTTCACACAGCAGAACACAAATAAACATGTCCATGATGCAGGAAGCACAGTGTTAATTGCAACCTGTCACTTGTTTTTACGATAAACAGCGTTACATTATACTGTTTTTTGTAAGTTTCACAGTGAGTTAATTTGAATTTGTAATGCGTAATATTTTGTTTCCCAAAAAAGCCAAATATCTGCTAAAAACGTTTGTCTAAAATAAAAAAAAAGTCAATATGTTTATCTGCGCTCTAGTAATTATTTCTATCAGATATTGTAAAGGGTAGTGGTGGAATATGAAAGGGCGCAGGGTGTGACTCACGGACCCTGTACATGGGCTGAAGGAAGCAGCTCCAATGGTAATGTGGTATCAGGAACGACTGCCTCTTCCACCAGCAAAGCCACCACTCAACGTGCTAAGCTTAATCTGTACCAAATCAGGATTTTGTTTCATTAACACTCTGCAGCGCCAGGTAAAACATAAAATATCTTAATACCGCATGAGGACAATGTATGCGAAAATTTGTAGCAATTCTTAATGATATAAATAAAATTAACTATAATGACGCTCTTTGGATCGGAGAATCAAACACAAAGTAAAAGGTAAAAATACTAACAATAACAATAGGCTCCAAATGCCTTGCACTTGGAATTGCATATTGTTATAAAACAACTAAGTACTACATGTTTTATCTAACTCCTGCAAGCAACTGAGTAGTGAAACAATAGCTTTCAATATGTTGCCAATGACGAGAAAACAGATTAACCAATGATGGAAGGATATTTATCATGTCTGAGCTACATTTCCAGAGATACTTCTTTTATCATCGGGCTGACAATGGGAGAAGTATCTTTCGAAAGATTACAGGGGTATATATATACCGCCATATACGACTCACGACATGATAAATACCTTACATCATTGGTTAACACGCTTTCTCGTTATTGGCAACATCTGGTAATTTTCCCGATGTACATTTAGCCATACGTTACTTCTTTGAGGTAGTTGGCGAACATACTCTAAACCATCAAATGTCTTTAAAAATCGAACTGGCAATTGTTTTGCCAGTTAAAGGTGCATTTAAAGGTGCATTTAAAGGTGCATTCAGGAGCACGGTTTAACGTTGGCATCATTGTTGTTCTCATCCGGGGTTAAAAATATATTTTGTTTCTTTAATGCACAATTTCGTTACATTGACTGCGGGACATAGTTTTATAGCTCTACCCAGTTACATATATCTATATATATGTAAAACGACAAAAGAAATCAACAAAACTTAGTTTAGAACTGTCAGTTTCATGTTTTGTTGATTGCTTTTGCCGTTCACCATATGATAGCTCTAATAGTTTTATATTATTGAGCACTGTCGATAGCTAATAATTGCTTCGATACTGGTGTACATATATATAGATATATATATATACATACACTTGTGTAATCTTTTGTATTGATGACAAAGTGTACTCAATGCCTCAATGCATATTGAAGAGCATTATACAGATGGTTAAACACGAAAAATAAAAGTTACAACTGCGAGTTATAGTTTCCCGATATTTAAAAAAAAATTATTTCCTTAATGCCTTCCTTTAAGTGCTTAACTTTTCCTTGAAAACTGCCTCCAAATGACGGGGTAACCCCATCAGTTTTAAACGGCTTAAAAAACAAACCGCAGTACACTAATATATTCTTTAAGACTGACTAACAAAAACCGTAATTACCGCCTTTCTTGTCTATTTCACAACAGCGTCACGACAGATTTCTTTACCTGCTACTTCTCTTCGACATTGTAGCTTATTCTCTTCACACTCTTCCCGGCGAATTTTTGTAAATTTGTAACACGCTTAGTATGATGGGACAAATGATATCGTACTGCATAAAAAGAGTTCCCAGGGAACAGGAATTATTTCGGTAAAGCTGTCAATTTTTTTTTCGAATTTAAACGTCAGACAGTTTCGTACTTTATACTTTAACCGCTTTTCACGTGTTCACAAGAAACGAATTTCTGTTACTAGGTCAATGATAGCGAAAAAGTAAAAAGAAAAGTTGCGGTATGAAAATGAATTTAAAAAAATATGTGGAGGTGAAGGAAGTTATTTGCAAGGATCCCACAGTCGGTACTTATTTTAGGGCTTGTAAGAATTACTTCTTTTCGACTCAATGTCAATGTTTAAACACAAATACATACACATCAACAAATACACATAATATATTTTATTTCTACAAAGGTACAATCTATGTCTCATAAATTACAAACGTGGGAGAAGTTGGCTACAATTTTGTGGAAGGGATATTGAAAGTTCATGTTTGACTCCAAGGTCCACCAGCACAATAAGTAAATAACACACAGAAAAACATAACAGTATTTCACCGAGACTCACATTCTGGCTCTCTATCTTCTAAGTTATTTTATAAACCTACAAAATGTCACAGTATTGTATTCATTGTAAGAAAGAATGGCAGGTAATAAGGTATAAAAAGGATCACTTGCTGGTGAAAAACTATTCAACCATTATTATAATTTTGAGGCAGGGCGTCTGGTTCCATACAACTTGAAAAACATTGTTGCTACATAGAGCCTGCAGCCAGCAAATCAAAGTTTACAAGCTATATACAAAGTTCCATTGGACCAATTTATGAGTAGAACATACATCACACAACAACAGTTGTATATTACATCATTTTCTATAAATTGAAGGTCCTTCTCTACATTACATTAGATTACTCAAAATACTCCCGATCCCCAAAATTAACAGGGTGTTTTCACACAACTCGATCAGCATAGGCCTCGTCAAATGTACCCAATGGTCCATTCAATTATAGTAGATGAATTGTTTCTAAGATGGGTGAAATGGCTTGGAAGTTTTCAAATTACTTGCCACTGAAAATTAAGCAACAATAATAATCGGTGTAAATAGGTGCCAAAATACAAAACAAGGCCATGTACCTGCTAACGCAAAGAAAATGGCACGAAGATAATTCGCTTTGCTGGTACAGCTTAGGCAACAGAGCAGAAGCTTGGTTTTCAAACTCTTTTTTTGCTTAAAAGACTTCCAAAAACAAAAATGAGTATTGGTTAATTTTGTTTAGAGATCCAAAGACAAACTTACTAAAAAGCCTAATACTAAGTGCAGATTCAGAAAAAAGGTTTTCAAAGTCGCTGCATACAACGGGTGTGACTTTGGGCTTAAAAATAATTCAAACACTGATAAGATCTACAGGTTCTGTGTGATTAAAGTCCTACCAGAACAGACCCCATGTAGCATGCTAAAAATATTTAGAACACTCGCCATGTTTCAGTTCTTGTAAAAAACAGCGAGTACAAGACGTTTACAGTTTATTCATTACTAAGTTTTACCATTCCCGAGTTAATTAGAGTATCGCTTGCTGTAGTCTAACCAACGGCAATATGAAAGCTTTTGCAAAAGACCTCTACATTTCTCTTTTATATCTGTATTTTAGTACCATTTCATATTTTTGTCATTNCGCTTTGCTGGTACAGCTTAGGCAACAGAGCAGAAGCTTGGTTTTCAAACTCTTTTTTTGCTTAAAAGACTTCCAAAAACAAAAATGAGTATTGGTTTATTTTGTTTAGAGATCCAAAGACAAACTTACTAAAAAGCCTAATACTAAGTGCAGATTCAGAAAAAAGGTTTTCAAAGTCGCTGCATACAACGGGTGTGACATGTACTATATAGCCTGTATTCCAACAGAAGTAAATCAACTGAATTACTTTGGGCTTAAAAATAATTCAAACACTGATAAGATCTACAGGTTCTGTGTGATTAAAGTTCTACCAGAACAGACCCCATGTAGCATGCTAAAAATATTTAGAACACTCGCCATGTTTCAGTTCTTGTAAAAAACAGCGAGTACAAGACGTTTACAGTTTATTCATTACTAAGTTTTACCATTCCCGAGTTAATTAGAGTATCGCTTGCTGTAGTCTAACCAACGGCAATATGAAAGCTTTTGCAAAAGACCTCTACATTTCTCTTTTATATCTGTATTTTAGTACCATTTCATATTTTTGTCATATTTTAACTTCTTGACTACTATTATCTTAAGTATCAAATTTCAACCAAATTGACCAGCTTTAAATCGCAGACTGCAATCCTAAGTTGAAAACTACAGTTGCAGGATGTAAAAAAGTATCTGCAAGTCTACCGTTGTCTGGCATTAATTCTGCCATGCGGGCTTGGTAACTTTTAAAATAGATTCCACTTTGATTTTCCTTATCAAAATTATTTTTAATTCTAACTTTGATTAAAAGTCATTTCATCAAATACCAAATTTTCATTTATTATCTATGAAGATTTCATTTTAGCCTCAAATTGCGGGTTATATCTGTTCTGTAACAAACCCAGAGTAAAGGTACAAAGGTCTCGCGCATTCTTCTGCTGTTTTTGAACGGTTGAGTAGTATTGATGAAAGAATGATACTAGAAGTTTTAATGAACAACTGCATTTTACTCACCATGGCATGCAATGGCTTAAAAACAAGTAAATATATTTAGAAAAACCTTCCATAAACTATCACAGGCTTTTGGGATCCAGCTGTAGGAAATTGGCTGCTGGAATGACTTAACAGCAACGTATTCTGGAGCGAAGTCAATTCATTCAATTGCACCTTGCCATACAAAAAGACTATTTGCAAAGCATAAAAATAGAAGCATACCAAGTATCAAAGGTTAAACAAAGGCAATTATCAGGGAGTGAACAAAATTGTTTTTATGCGGGCTTTAGCAATTCAAAGTATTCTTTATTTGGGTCATACAAAACGAAAGAGCAAACCTAAACAAAGGCTACAGTATCTAAAATATTAATGGATTTTATGGTTAATGAAATCATTCAAAATAAAAAAAGTAAATAAAAAAAGTATCATTTTCAGACTACTATTTGATGGGTATCAGCATTCAGTGTTCGTACTTTGAAAAACAAAATAGACGCTATGCTTAAAAACCAACTTTTAGTTCATCAGTAAAAAGGCCAAAAAGAACTAACTTGTTGATATTTTGTTTAAAAACTAACGAAACTGGATCCAAACTATGCGTCTAGAGGAAGACATCCTGCAAAATTCAATAGAAAATTGTCCTGCGCACTCAAACACAGCTGACAGCAATCAAACTGTTTCTTCCAAGAAACATTACCTGCAAACTACAGCCATTCATAACGTGTGAATGGATCTTTAGGTATGTATTGAAAAAATATAGCCCGACCTACACATTAGGCGCAGAAATAAACGGCAATCTCGAGTAGTTCCCAGATAACTTAAAACAGGAAAATGGTATCTTAATTATTTAAGTGTTTGAATGTAATAAAATATGTAAATAAAAACAGGCCTTTATTACAAATCGCTTAAATTAAATCATGCACATCTGTATCATTAATATTATCTTTGGATTAACGAAACTAATAAAAAGGCCAATTGAAAACACCCATCCTTTACACCTCCATATTTCTCCTGGAAAAAATAAAAAAAGAGGGGAACGAGGCCAATTTTTTTTGTGAGTGAAATCCTTTAGATACTTTCTGACAGTCCCCATTTTACCTGCTAAAGGTGTTTTACTATACTGAAAGAGGAAAACTGATTGAAGTATGAGTCATTAATATCCAAATGTTGGCTAAATTGAATATTACGTCAGTACGCAGAACAAAACGATAACACAATACTTGAGCATTGAATTGTAAAATGTCATCCAAACAGCTCTATTTACAAGTGATACAACAATACTAATTAATAGGCCTTAAATATGTCTTGAAAGATCACTTTATGTTCCCTATTGATCAATGGTAATGATAAATTAATAAATCTTTAAAAAAAACCTAAAAATGACAAAGCTTCATTCTGTATTTTATTGTACTGCTCAAAAAACTGTGCACTGAACTTGCATTTTCGGGGCAGGATTATACAGTAGATTAACAGTATATAAATATTAGCCAGAAGAGCATTACACCAAATGTTTCACATAACGAAATGGGATATTATATGCCTAAAAACGGAAATAAAAACGAAAGAACCCCCCCAAAACAAAAGCAAAACAACAACAAAAAACAACTGAAAAAATAAATGAAGCAGAATACCTAATATTTTTCGACAGCCTGATATCCGTTTTATCTATTTTCCTTTTGTCTTCTTCGAGGACCTTTTTGTAGTAGGCATTCCACATAATTCAAAATCATCACATGCCTTTCGGTCATATTTCCATCTTGCTACACTACAATCCCACTAGAAGTCAAAATAGTACTAATATCATAGGAACAATGTCTACAATAGCACTGTTTACAGGACGAAAAAAAACAAAGCAGCTAACAGCAGTCCCATAAAAACTTAAAATGACATAGTTCCAGTGTTACCACGACGATATTATCCTAACTAATCGAACCTTTTTTTTAATTCGAAAAAGTGTTTCCGCCCCAATGGATAAAGAACGTTAAATATAACATTCGATATTGTTCGAGCTCAATGGACTACAATTTTTATAAAATAATTGAATTCTTAAAATAAAATTAAGCTCTTTAAAACTGCCAGAAATAAAGCAATGTTATGAACATGTACTCTACATTTTAGGTACGCTCTTGCAGAGAAGAAATGCAAAAAGAAAAAAAGATATTCTCAGAATGTGAAAAAAGAATTTTTAGTAATCTAAACTCAACAAAAAATCCCAAAACTATTGCTTCTACTGACTGCTTAGTATTGTCTATTTGAAACAAATCATAACTACTCTAGTTTGTTACAACTTGCAATAATTAAAATATTCACTGATGAAAATTTTCCTTTTTCTAACACTAGTTTTAACAAATTTTCACAGTATCTTCCTTCTAAAGTTTTGGCTCTAGCATATGAAAATCACACAGTGAAAAAGTAAATCGCGATACATGTGAAATCAAGGCAAACACTTAATTACTGTTTTCATTATTATTACCTACCGACGTTGTCATTATATCTGATGAAAATGGATGCCAGGATACATCTCGTACACATTGTTTCTTGAAAGGGTTAAGAAATTAGACTGAAACCTTCATTTCACAGTCTAACGCTAAACTCCTGCAAAGGAGCATAAAGTAACAAAAATAGATTCTTTAATGCTTCTAGTAGATTTATATAGAGCTCTGCTCAGCAAATTACTTTAAATTACATAAACGATTAACGTTAGCTAAATGACCTAACAGTTTACTACTAAACTAGATTATTTTTATCTAAAATTAGCTATTAGTACCTTTCCTCACTCACTCCTACCATCTCAGTTTTTTCTTTCCTCTATCCCTGGATCTGTTTTGCAAAAAAACCTCTCCGTACCTCCTCTTGGCTTCTTTCTTTCCTAGTTCTACTCACCCTCTATCCTCTGTCATTCCGCGCTCCACCGCCTCTAATTCTGTTTATTTATTTGCTCTTAATTTTCTTTTTCCTACCATTCATGACCAATATTTGATTGAGTAAGCTAAAAGTCGTGGTCATACGTGCCTGCTAAAACCAACCTTGACGCTATCATGTAGTAATCCATTTCAACACAATTGCTTTTTTTTCAGTCAGTCAGTTGTATGCAACCCTAGACAACCCCCACCCCTTCCTGTTCCTACCTACAAACACGTACGTATTATAGAAAAAACACTTCAAAAGGATACATGGCCATCTAAACGTTTCACTACTTTTCCCGTAAGGATGTCGTATACTATAAAATAAAAAAAAATTATTTTTAAGTGTTGATATGTAAAAGGAGTTCATGTGCAATAAATACTTGCACCACTTCAATTCTCTCAAATTTTTTTTCAAATTTTATGTTTTGGTTTCCTGAGGTTCTACAAGCCCTAAATGAATTGCTTCCATCCCAGGTCTCAATATACACTGTGGCTGATGCTTGAACAGCGAAATGAACCGAACGCAACACTTTACGTTAACTTTGTGGACATGGAAAAGCATTCGATAGCATCCACAGAATCGTTTAGGACGATACATTGGCACCACGGAGTAAAACAAAAAATGTCAATATAAAGAAGATGTTGTACCGCGATTTCTCCTCCCATGTGATTAACAAGAAGGCCCTTTCGGACGTCCTTGCAGTAAACAATGGATTGAAACATGGCTGCATCTTTCCATCCTTCCTGCTATTCTGTGCATAAAATGAATTACGATGACTGCTGTTAAAGCAGACCGGATGGGCCAGAGTTGGAATTTCACAGCTACCTTGAGGATCTTTATTTTGATGATGATGTTGTTCCCCCTAGCCCATCAACAAGAGAACATGCAGAACAAAACTAGTGCAAATGGCCGGCGCAGCAGGTCGCATAGGACTAAAAATTAGCTTCAAGAAAACAAAATATTTGTGGGTGCGGGTTAGTCACACCTAAGAGCGGAGAAGAGCTTTAGAAGGTGGAATACGTAACCAAGCAGGGCTCTTAAATGACTAAGTATGGAGACAGCGAAGCGGAGATCAGGGAGCACTTCTAAAAGCTACCCAAGCCTCAGCATCTATGAAGAGCATATGGAGATCCAAGAACATCAGCTTGAAAACGGAAGTCAGCCTGTACGCCACTGAGACATGGAAGATTACAAAAGCAATCAGTCACAAACTAAAGACAGATGGATGGATGGATGGAAGGATCTATAGATAGATAGATAGATAGATAGATAGATAGATAGATAGATAGATAGATAGATGGATGGATAGCTAGCTAGCTAGATAGCTACATGGATGAATAGATATATAGATAGGTAGATAGATAGGTAGATAGCTAGATAGTCAGATAGATAGATAGATAGATAGACAGATAGACAGACAGCATTCTCTTGGATACGCTATTGTTCGTTAGCATTATATAAAATCACGACAAAAATGGTGCTGGAGAAAATAGTCGTTTTGGTGGTTGTGATCTGAATATTGGTGATGCTAGTTATATCAGTGATAATCATAACAATAATGGCTAATTATAGTGGTAATGCAAAGGACACGTACAAATAAAAAGAAATTTAAAAATTCACACATATGCAGTTCTATGTTGATGATAAATAAGCATAAACGCTTGATTATTTTACGCGGCCAACAATTCATCGACCCACAGGGTGACCGTGACAATTAATGCCTTCGTCACCCTAATGTTATGTTATGTTACTTCTTATGTTACTTCAACTCTTTCAAATGAATAGCATTCGGGGGGAATTATTGCATCACGCTATAACAAAAGCCACAAACGAGAAAATTACATATAGAACAATTCTTTTCAAAACAAATCAGACATTCCACGATTCACAAGACTGATCTCCCCTCTTGTGGTGTATTGGTTTTCATGGCGCCACATAGAAATCAAATCGTCTCTCTGGTTAAGTAATTGTCTGTGACTTGAACAGGTGTTGATTTCTAGCTTCTCACGCAACCATAACAAGGATCGGTTTGTCAAATATATTGTAAGCTGGTGAATGTTTCATTATCGATCAAGCAAGATTTCTCCCTCCTTTAACAATTTCTTGCCAAAAGTACTCAGATAACGACTTTTCCTAATGGGTTCTGATCTTTCTTAGGTAAGACTTGGTTTTTGCGGGTTTTCATAATCTGCTCGATGTTACTGGTACAGGTATAACTTACCTTCACTGTATTCCTGTTGAAAAGTATTTAAAATACATCCTTGTTAGGGAAGAGTTTATCGATCAATCGATTTTTTGTTCTGGCTGTACAAAACGGAGGAATGAAGCAAATGTTTCTTTGCAGGTTTTTTGTCTTTTTCATTGTTTTACGGCTGCGCTTTAATTTAGCGTCATAAACGGATTTTACAAGGCACTTTAATAATGTTGTTTGGTTTTGTTACAAATGTTTTCACTGGTAGAGTGTCGTGAAAGTCGTTGCAAAATCATCGGGAAATTCTTCGAGCATTTTTGGTGAACCGTTGGAAGAGGTGCTTTTATAAAAGCAACTGTCATTGGAATTTTAGTAAGGGCCGTACGCACTACTTCTTAAACTAAACGTTACATCTGTAAAGTGTACCTGATTTAAATAAATTATGTAATTAATTAATCAATTCATTAATTCATTTTACGTATGTGTCACAGCCCATTGTTCAAAATTAAAATTATATTTTAGGAAAACATGATAACTCTACGAGCCGACACTATTGGCGACTGTGGAGAAAGACTTGGGAAGAATTGCATCCATGAACGAACAAGGCTGAATCAACTTTCTAAATTATCTACTTCATTAGGTTAACCGACAGTTCCTTGAATTCGCACGTTTTTCTACATTTTCATTCCTGACCTTTCGATTTTTGTGAAGACAACGCAAATAAAACAAGATAAGTTTTTGTGCAGTAGAGATGAAATGAAATTGTGATATTTAACTTGCGATTAAGTGCTACGTCACGTGCTACCAGAAACCGATTGGAAAAAGAAACTCGGCCTAAATCAGCAAAGTCCAGGAACAGATACAATAAAACCATTTAAAATAGTTTCACTTCAGTAAAAGCAACTCTGAAATAAACAAACGTCCATTAAAGATTTCTTACTAACAAGTGCTCCTGTAGCGCAGCCCGTATAAATGTATTTCTGAAAAGAAAACACAACAAATGTGATCTCAGATCACAAAAATCAGGCACGTCTTTCTTGGTCATCCCTTAAGTAAACCAACCATTTCAAGTAAAATTATACCAATAACAAAAAACAAACAACGTGTTAAATAAAGGTTCTATATTCATTGTAACTGCACAGACTGCTTTGCAACGAAAAAGCGACAAGAGCTCGTGCTGAAAACTGCCAATGGGACGTAGGTGGTTTAAACCAGAGTCAATTGTAAGGCTGATAGTAGTTGATAGCCTTGCCTAGCAATTATTTCAAACAAATAACTAATATAACCAAAAAACTGTGTTTAATAGATAAAAAATAAAACAACAATAATGGCAAAAAACAACAGCAACAAAAGAAAAAAGAAATAAACTAAAAATAAATATAGCCTTTCCAAGAGTAAAAACGTCCCAAATCTTAACCAAATCAGTATCATCATTTTTACTTCAGTCATCATTTCATTATCATCATCTTCATCATCATTAATTTGTCTGCTGTTGAAAGGTATTGTCTTGCGGTTATTAGCCTTCAAGATTTAGATTTCTAATGTTGAATCGACACTTAATTTTAAAATCTTGTCAATCTATTCCAGAAAAAACACTTGGCCATTATAGTCATTCTTCGCTATTCTGGATGAGAGGAAAACCTGAAAGACACTTCAAGTTATCTTTTCGCTACAAACGTAATCCAATATGAAATCAGAAAACTCATATTTGAATGTTTGGAAGGCGAACAAAGATACCTAAATCACATGTCTCACGGAATATAAATATTTAACTTACCTGCTTTTTTACCGTTTAACGATTGGGATGCCATGAATTTTTTTTCACGTTTTAAACATGGGATCAAATAAAGAATGGTATAAAAACTAGGTGTTAAATTACAACAGCAGACTTTTCAGGCCTATTAGTTTTTAAATCCCTGAATCATTTTCAGTTATGTTTCTTGCACCAGTACCATTGCAATATCAGAATCTGATATTTTCAAAAGTAAATAGTAAGATTTTTATCAGCATTAACTTTAATAGGGCCATAAAATCTCTAATTATTCTTGCACCCAAAAAGACTTTGACTATTCTTTAAAAAGATCTAAAGGAGTGCACGTATGTGTTGATTTCAAATTTTTTAACAAAAAAATCTATTTTACTTTCTGGGGGGATCTTACTCAGAAACAACATGAAAATGAAAATGGATGCTGAATCGGAGCACCACGGTGTTAATTTCTCCAAAATAACATTACGGAACTCGTGTCCATCTAAATACGTTATTTTCTTAAGGAAAATTCCTATTTTAAAGCAACTGTTTGTGAAATTTGGTACTAAAAGAATTACCTGTCCAGTTGTAAACTCTGGAGAGAATCGGGCACGAATAAGTGTATGAAGTACCGTGTGTCCACGGTATGTCATAATCGATGGGTCACCTACTATATTCTTCAACCGCTGTGCTACAAGAAGAGATAATACACCAAAGATATAATTTCTATTAAAATATTTAATTACCAGGAAATAGATGTCCACATTGAAGCGAAGGACTAGTCCGAGTGCGCAAGCACATCAATGCAAATCTATTTTGAACATTAATTGCTAAAGAAGTAAAAGTGTACCATCCCACTTCAAATGGGTAAATAATTTGGGTTGAAATCACTCGAAAATACTTGATGACATGCTCAGGCTTCTTTACTACAAAATCTCAGTGAAAATCAAGCTTTTCCATTGTTCTTGCCAGTTCAAAGTTGACATATAAGTCCTTGTTGTTTAGTAAATTCCGTGTGCTGTCCCATATTCCCAAATCATGATAAATTGTTTCACCTCTGTCATCGTAACATCCCATCTGTCGTGATTCACCTAGTACCATGCTGTCTATAGTGTTAACAGGTAATTCCCCAATCGTGATGGATTCTTAACCCCTAATATGCCGTCTACTCTATACATATACAATCAACTGATAATTCCCTAATCGCGATGGATTTTTAGCCCCTAGTATGCCGTCTACTATATACATATACACCCAACAGAAAATTACCAAATTGTGATGGGTTTTTTTGAGCCCCAATGTGTCGTCTCTGTTGAATTTCGGCTGTAGTAAGTGTCCGAGCAAGCGAAGCGAGCCAGGCCAACAAAACAGATTTGTGCGTAGTCTCGAATCCCTCCTAGCGTGCTAACTATAGCTAAACAACGCATTATACAGCTCAGCCAATAAAATATTGGTTACATATTTTTCCGTATCAATACTTTTTTTTCTTTCTACAGCACGCTGTACAAACTGTCATGTATTGGGATTTCGCTTCGTGGTTGTATCTACAAAAAAATTATTGTTTTTAAGGGTGTGACATATCCGTAACAACAACATTCAACTGATTTTTTTTAGGATTCTCATAGGATTCGTAAACCAAGTTATGTTTTTTATTTCCCAGGTCACCCTTGGGTCTGTTGATCACGGACTAAGCATTTTGTCGGGAAAAAAAAATTAAGATGCGTACAAAAATAACCATCTGAAGATTTCAACTTGATCTGTGATCCTAAATCCAAGGCAGCCACTACATGATATATTTCTCAATAATCATGAATTGTATCGTAAAATCATACAGTGTAAGAGGCTGATGATGTCTGAAAAATGTTTGATATGGTAATAAACACAAAAAAGACAAAGTTACTAGGCAATAAAGAATCACAGACTTCATTCTGTGACTAAGACCTCAAGTAACACAGAACATAATCAGTTGCCTTTGAACATAAAGACATCAAAGAAGATGCCAATCTCGCGTAGGCAAACGGACAATAAATGTGTGAAAAATAAGAGAAATAAAGGATGTGTACATTATTAAAAACCGTAAATTATTTTCACTACAGTACTTCCTAAAGTACATGAAAAATATTCATGTGGCAAACAACTGGGAAATATGTCTAGCTTGTGTACAGTTGTTTCATCTGTCGAACGTGAGTAATTGGTATGAAGTGGCTGCCCTTCTACAACATTAATTAAGCTTGTCAGAAATCTAAAATGCGTATATATAGGGCTTACTGAAGTAATTTAAGCAAATAATATAATACAAACAAATATCCAAATGAAAACAAAAACACAATAAAACTATAAACGGAAGGCATACATCTTCTTGGTACACATTCCCATCGATAGTCCCAACTTTGTTTACTTGCTATCTTTCGGCATTCCTTGAAAAATAAAGAAGTTCAACATGATTTTTTGATGATTTAACATATTTTTGAATCTTCATCTCAAAGTGAAATGGAAATGGAATAACTTCAAAAACTATCTACCTGTAAATATACCAAAAATACTTCTGGCACTATTGGTAGAATTAAGCACTAAAATTAAGCAATAAAATCAGGTAAAACAATCAAAGACGAAGAAAAGTTATAGGCGCATTTCCCAACCACCGAGGTGTGAAACACCACTGCAGTGTGCTATTGTTTCTGATCTTTATACTCCTGTTCAGTAATCTTTCATTTATTATTTCTGTGGGGTCTAATATTAAGCCAGAGAAGAACACAAACAATTTCAGCACACGAAACTAAAACTTATAAAACCACCATCATTTCATCTAACACTCGTTTAACAGACTTTTCAGAATGAATCATGTTTGATGTAGGTAGTCAGATTGTACAATGGATATAATATTAATTAGCTCGTGTTTTTTTCTGTCTGTTCAAAACATTTTAATCTACAAACAAATAATTATGAGGCATAGGCAGATATTTATTCCAATAAATACGATTAATCGTGCTGTAAGGATTTATCCTGGGTTACACTTCGATGAAGTTTTTGCATACGATTGTGCAATGGACGGACCTGCTGGAAAGAATTAAGAATTTACGTTATCCTCTGGTCCCATAGTTTTCTTTTGTTTTCAAGCGATAATCATGTTGAGGAAGAAAAGTACGATAAAAACTCTTCCTAGATTTCCATCAAGATTAGCTGCCTTTGCCGTTCTTGATATGGGAACAAATAACAAGTCTTAATTTTTCTGAAGTTTAACTTTGGTTTATTCTACTTCATCTTTTCTTTCGTTCGCCTTATTCTGATGGCTTTGCAGTGCCGGTGAAGATCGTCGCAATGTTTCTCTTCCGCACCGTCTTAATCAATGAATTTCCCAACTCGTTTTCGTGACAAAAGTAAATAGGTCTCTCACCTTCTAACCCTGGTATTTATAGGTAAAGCTTTTGCTTCTCCTAAGTTGACCCGATCTTGCTGTAAACGACTGTTAATTTCAGCACCGCTTGGTGGGATGCTCCATATCTACATTTCATCCTGTGAGATTTTGAACTATTGTGTCTATGTGTGTGCGTGCGTGTGTGTGTATTCGTGCGTGTGAATAACTGGGCTTTCTCGTAAATCCCAACTAACAAATGCTTGTTATTGTACAGAAAACGTTGAAAAAGATCATTTACCCTTACAGTATCCTCCTTCGCAAATTTCCTCATATCCCACAGTTTAATAGACTGGTCTTTCGAATTGGAAATAAGATACCTGCAATCCATCTACAAAATAAAAACAACCCTCGAAACGCATTATTATCTCAAAAAAATCCTAACCGTAGAAATAAAACCATCCGGTGAAATTCTAACAATGCCCCAGATTCATACAGCATTTCAATGATAGAATTACGTACTCTGAAAAATAATATTTAAACTTCTACTTCAAATATAAACAAAATTAGCATTGCTTATTCCAATGTGCAGTATGTATCATCTTACTTAATGTGAATGACTAATCTAAGAAGTGCTTCGTACAATACCGCTGCGCACAGCTGACGTTACAAATTTTGCAGCCTGCTGCGGACTCGGACAAACAAATCAGTCTGTTGTTCATTTGTGTTACTTGTATTCAGAATGAATATGGCTAGTTTGTGTACTTCTTTTTTCTCACGGAAATGTCGGTGTCCCTGGTTCTTATTTGGAGTACGACCTTACTGAAAATAATGTCGAACAACTAAAGCGTTGGTTGAAACGCAGAGGACTTAAAAATAGATGGGAATGTGGCGATGTTATTCAGCGAGTGAAACATTGCATAAACTCGGGCAATCACCGAGTGTTAGACTCAGGTATCGTCTTGGTAAAATGGTTTGCCTTCAAATTTTGAAGGCAGTTACTAATACAGCCGCCAGGTAGACGTGAAAGTCTTCCGATATTTCTGCCACAACAAAGTCACCTGATTAGAATAATTTTCGGTCGATAAGATATTCCATCATATTTCAACTACGGCCATATTTATCATTATGCGCTCGAGTTGATCAAAATTTATGATACTGGCGATGGAAACGACAATCTTTTGCCTGGATGATATGACAAATCAAACCTTTGAAATATGCAAGGCTGCGAATTTGTTCACGATGTCATGGTCACAAGCTCGGATAAGCATTACTGTGTTAGTTCTCACGTCTGGGCATCTGTGAAGTCCGATTTTCCTTACAATATTTATTATGTTATCGAATACAATTGAAGCTGTGATTCATGCCACTTGTGATCCTTGTAAAGTTTCAGCACTAAATCGGTGCAGTCGCACTGTAGCTACTTTACAGTTTGTTTCAGAAAACGCTGAGAAACATAGGGATACAGTAACGATGCCTTGTACTAGCAAATCGTGTTCCTGGAATATAGGTCTAAAATGGAACAAAAACTCTAAAAGGCTATCTGATGCAAGCTACCCCTCAAAGCGTAGACCTAGCAAAACTGAGATGATCGATTTCGATCCTGGGCCTAAAGGATACAGGAGTCACTTCAAAGCAAATCAGCGGCCTTCTAAAAAATCTTCATGCTACATAAGCTAAAAACACTAGCATTTCTATGTAAGAACAGCCTTTTATCGAGGCCACAAATATTGCTTGTGTATTTTCCAGCCAAGAATAATTTTAGTACAAATAAACACCCTTAAGTATGGTTATAGGTCTGCAAACTACTTGATGCTGGGTGCTTGAATAACATTATAGTTGACATAAGAAGTTGGCCATTTGCTTGTAGCTTTCTTTACAAAGTCGAATCTGTTTTCATCGACAATTCAGTAATTACCAATTGTAGTTATCATACACACGAAGTCCTAAGTGAAACCTTAATTCCCTATACAACTATGCAGCCAAATAACCGATTAAACAATTTGCAAAGCTCAACAGCGACTTTGAAATTGGGGGTGCTCTCTCCTAAATTAGCCTAGCTACTGAGAAATAGAAATTGTACTACGTACATTTGCCGTATTCTGCATTATCTAGTAAATTAATAATTGTTCAATTTTTAGTTAATTAACGTTGGTTTAAAAATAATCTTTACGTTCCTATATTGTATATATATATTTAGTTTCTATTATTGTAGGTAGTAGAGTTTCAAAATATATTTGAAGTTAACCGAATTTACCACTCTTTGTTGAAAAGCAATCAACAACCTCCTGTTAGGGAAAGTTGGTGAAGGCTATGCTGTATATTTGGTTCCATTCTGATATGTAAAAGCAACTAGTGACTTTCTCTTAGCAACAATTAACTTTGCAGCTTCTTAAGCTTAACTTAAAATACATTTCTCTTGGACCATGAATAAAAAACAAATTAAGTTGTTTATGGGGAAACTATATGTGAACAATTTTGGACAAGATTGTCACAAATTGAAAGATCCCTAGCGAAGATATATTCATTATTTGGGAAATGAATTCCAATATAATAATAACTGAAGACTTGGGCTTTCTGTGATAAATGCTGATAGCGAAAACTGCTACCACTAAGAATACATGCTATTACAATACTTTGATAAA
Organism: Morbakka virulenta; assembly: GCA_003991215.1. NCBI lineage: Eukaryota > Metazoa > Cnidaria > Cubozoa > Carybdeida > Carukiidae > Morbakka > Morbakka virulenta. The sequence continues at coordinate 1,844,313 of RDPX01000082.1, read as the reverse complement.
CTACAGGGCAAGACTGGAGTACGTATTGAAGTAAGATTTTTACTGAGGTAAACTTGCATTCTTAACGGTCCATGGTAGCCTATTCCATGTCATTCACCACCAAGCTGAATGTGTTGTAAGAAAGAAAGTAGCTACTACCTTACAACTTGATCCTTAACAATGCAGCCCCGAAAGTGATGATGGTGGTGCTAAGGCTTATACTCAGTCAAAGGCTGGTGGTATTGATCACCTGGTAGCTGAGATAAAAATAATTTAATAATTTACAGACTCCTCGGACAATGTCAATATCCACTGCAACAAAAGCATTTGGTGTTTCATGTGTTATGCTAAGAAGCCAATAACACTGCGAGAAATGTGAGGAATTCTGACACATTGCCCTAAGCGACCAATGAATGAAAAGTAAGGCCATAGAGGAAACTAACTGGGAGTTTTATTTAAGTGATACAACTTAAGGGAGGAAACATTCCAAGGAAAAAGACAGCATTTGATATGTGATTTATGTGCCCAAGACGTTAACGTGTAACCTTGATGAGCTCTGCTTACAGTTGAAAATAAAATATCCTGAGATTAAATTTGGCTTCTCAATATTTGCTTGGGGTATCTGCTGTGAAAACAGCTTAATTTCACCTTCCAAATAAATTGAATGGTTTTGATGTTCTATGGCAGAGAAATCGGTGACAGTTAACGGAGAGATGAGTTTGTTTCTCTGAATCACCCGAAGGATATAAATTTATGCGATTTGTTTTGTGTGTCCGCAGCGCTATTATATGCTCAGTTCACATTTTCTTACACAGCACAAGGAGTGTGGCATTTGAGTATTCTAACACTAAGCCGATTACACACAAATTCTATGGATAGTTTGTTGGTATTCATTTCTCTTAATTACTTGTCCCCAGTGAGATTCGAACTTACACCACACAAGGTCCCGGGCCCCTCGTCAAATGCTAATCATGTGCTTGTGGGATACTGGTCCTTAATTATGCCACATTAAAAGTAGTACTTCCAAAAAGCAATCAGATAGCTAAATCAGCTAAGTAAGATAATTTACCTCCAGCTACGACGTCCCTATGGTCAAGTGTTCAAGAGGATCGCCTACAAATCCGTGTCCTTAGTTGTGCATAAGTTTTGATTAAAAGCCTACACATTGTTCTTGCCCTGATTACAATATCTCCAGGTCTCAAATAACTTTGACGTCTCTCTAGGCTATAAACAGCAATTTGCTACAATAAATTGCACAGCAGAGATTCTTATATTATAAATAATGTCGTTGTATTAAGCGTCCAGCCGTTTAACAGACAATAGTACCATGGGTACTCCTGCCAATGGGCAGTGTATACTAGAGAAGCAGCCAACTTGATGAGTTATAAGATTTATATCAGGGCTTTTGGTTATGCTCCGCCTGTCCTATTAAAATTAACATTTTGTAGCATTAAAGGTCAAGGCAATCTGGTAAGGCATGATGACAAATGACGTTAGATCCAAAAACATGTTGCTATTTTTCGTATTATTAATCAATATCAAGCAAATAATACATCTCTGTCTGTAGAATCTGCACGAGTCCAAAATATTGTCTAAAAATCATCTTAACTTGGTTATGAACGTTTTTGAAAGCAGGAGAAACATGAGTTTACATTCGGACTTGTGTGGACTTGCACGCATGACGACGAATGAGTACGAATACTATCCAATATAAAGCCTGTAGACTTAAAAAAGCAGACTTCCAAAAAAAAGAACACAAAAAACACCCCCCAAAACACCCCAAAAAACAAAAACAAAAACGAAAACAAAAAATACGGGCCACAAAGGCATTATGCAACAAAATTTAAAAGTGGATAAATAAATTACCTTGCTATCGATGTAAGTAATTCCATCGGTATGCCCTGCCAACGTTCCAACCGGCTTAGGATCTTCCTCACTCAAAGTTCGCCTATCCCAAACCTGTAAAAGATAAATTTACCAAATTCCCATTAAAACAAAAACCAAACATATCTTACAATCAATAAACAAATAATGTGCTTTTCTTAATTACAAATGTACGGAATACTTATGACAAGATTCACCAGCAATCAATGAAAATAGAGACATTAACACTTCTACTGATACGGATGCTACACACACCCTTGCTTTATACTGCATTTCTCTGTCTTGCACTTAGGGGCCCAAAAACGTTTGGTTAAAATAATACAATACGCTATATAGTATATACAATATAGTTGACTGGTCTGCTAACGTAACACATCGATGACAACATATTCAGAAAATTTATCATGAAGTCACAATCAGTAGCTACTTTACTACAAGGGGGTTGACTCTCTAGTTCGGTGAAGACGTAAAACTGTAAAGTTTGGCCTGAAGTGCCTGAGACTATGCAACAGTCACCACAAACCAGTGCATCGTCTCAACTTCCTGCAATGTCGCGAGGGTATCCAGATTTTATGGTAATGGAGTGCACACCTCGTACTTTAACGCATAAAAAAACTAGAATGGCTAATGAAGTCAAACAATGGTAACATTCGCACCAACAATCCCAGATCTAAAGAATGTATCCATGCATGCACAGGGCATGTCTTGGGCGTTAATAATAGTGGTCATGGATTAGCAGCAAGTCATAATAAGACTGCATTGACCCCTTAGACTATCAGCTCCAAAATTCCTTGATAAAGATTTAACCCTAATGGTGATACTTGGGCTGGTTTGAATATATTTGGTACCTTGCTCGTTCACTGTCCTTATGTTTAACAGATATCGCCTGACCGTCATCCCAAAACCGTCAGAAGCAAAACAATGTTGAAATAGGTAACGTTGAAAATTTTAACATTACAGCAATCAGAGAATCTGGCTAATGTAAAAGATGAAATGGTGGAGAAGCATGTTTAACCATTTCGTCTACGAGACACGGAATGGACAGAAGTTTCGACTTCTGCCTTAAAGGATACAAATTTAGCTGTTTCAAAGAGGCACGACATAAAGCAGGAGTAAGCATTATCTTGAAATAGAACTTGTGAATTTTCATTTAAATATTGGGTTCATAAAAATGGGTGATACTGGTAAAACATGAGAGCTCCGTAATTTAACCGAACGCACCAACACTAAAGTATAGCAAACAAGACACTTCTCTTACGAACTGCAGCATTAGATCCTACCGAAATTAGGGGGTTTAGGGGGATAGTATGCAAAGGTTAATAACATATAAGTCAAAAGCTTTATTGTTGTTTCTCCAATCCAGATATAAAGGAAGCTAGCCTTAAAGGTCTATGGTTTCAAGGCAAAAGAAAATCTTTCGGCGATAGACGTGGGGGTCTTGTGGTCTTTAAGACACACCTCAAAGGTAGTGTCTTTTTATGATCCCCGGTAGCGTCAAAGCTTTCTTACAGAACATGGGTCTGACCCGGTTATTGGGGGTGGCATTTCATATAATACCGTGCTGTATTTCATATTGAAAAAAGATCTTTCCATCGCTCTGGTAGCCTGGTGTTGAACTGTATCATCGCGAAAAAAAATGATTTCCAATCACTAAAATAGTGAACAGCAACACGTTATCTACAAAAACTAAGCTTTCAAGTTTTTAATAGATACATATGTCCTTATTAACCTTCAATTGTGAAACATGTCCGGTAATCTGTATTCCGACTTTGACCACAAGGAAACTCTGCCGGAACAAGTCAAATTTTTTGAAGATTTACCATCTGATCTTCTGGGTGTTAGAGAACGGGAAAGGATGTCGCTTGTTTCTTTCAGTACGACTAGAACGCAACCGATGTGGTTCATTAAAAAAGCTGACCCCAACCCCCCCTCCAATATTCATGGAATATCATTTTGATGGTAACCCTGGCGAGGTGGCTTCTCCTCTTGAGGAATGTTCATCAATTTAGATGCATGGTTTGTCATTTTCTCTGATCTTTCTTTGCAGGTCTCCTTCTAAAAAGGTTGGTTCTTAGTGTACCCTATAAATCCACCACCCGCTCTTGTAGCTCGTACTGCCATATCTCTAGTGCGCATTTTTCACAGTTCCATGTTGCAGGAACGATGGTACTGTGACAGTGTTTGAGTATTTCCAGGACAGTACATGTGATAAACAATGAAACTGTGTGGATGTAAGGATTTCTTATTTTTATAATTATTATAATTATGCGGTATTTCAAAGAGGGCTTTTTAACAAAACGGGCAGGCCAAAATGAACAAACCAAAGGCCAAGAGCGACAGGCGAAAGGATAAGTGGAAAAAGATAAAAAAGTACTATACAGAAATATGGAAATATAGAAGTCCATCAAAACAGTAAATATAAAAGGAAAGATCGTTTAAGAGAAAATGGTGACGTAACCTGTGATAAAATATCTCAGACGTTATAAAATCTGTTTATGGCATGAATTTTAAATGATTCTTGTATGTACTTTATATCTATGTAACCACCAGATATTCTAAATAGTAAAAAGTTATTTTACAACTTAAGTTAAACCATACTGTGTAATTTACAAACGTTGTGAAGACAACGGCTGTATTGTTATGGGCGTCAATAAAGAATAAATTCTGAGCCATCATGCTAAGAGATTCATCAGATGTTTCAAAGAAATTTCTCTCACCTTACACAGGGAATCGTCTCCTCCAGAAAAAATTATATGTGAGCTATTGTCTGCAAAGCAGACTGAATTGATGTCATCATCATGAGCACATATCTACAACATGAGATAACTAGATAATGTACACTGAACACGGTCTTTTCCTAACATTTCAATATTAACTTCACAGGTTGGAACGTAAATATTTGGTGTATCGGACATTGCAATAACGAAGTCCTCGTAAAACGCAAACCACGAATAACACACAGTAAGAGCTTCAACAGCAGCTGAAATGTGAAAAAGTCATAAACTACCGAAGAAAAACATCCATATTAGTATTTTGTCCTTAGTCAATTTAAGTTAAAGTCAGTACTTTTAAAGTCTTTCGTATCAAAGTATCAAAGGCATACAAGGTGTCCACCAAGTCTCTGTACAGTTTTCAAAAATTACCACAATGGGAACTGATGAGACATGCTTATCCAATCTGTTCAATGCACTCAGGAGTTTTCAAAGTTTTAATCACACCGTCTTTGTTGATGTCTGGTATCTTGTTAATGCAACAGGGGCTGTTTAAAAAATTGCTAAAAAAGGGCTATGTCTCAGGGAAAAGGCAGAATGTGTACCGTAGTTTACCTAAACATATTCGGATACACAGCCCTAAAAACCGAAGGAACTACAGAATCTGGTACGAAAGACATTCACCGTCACGCCCCTTAAGTCATTTAATGAGATAAGGGCAGTGCTGGATAAAAGGAGGAATGAACCATCAAGATGATCGGATGGAAAAGTCGATCGTGTTCTTTTATAGTTCTCCTAAAACGCCCATCCGTACTCCTCTCCTGCCAGACTTCTGTCAACACTGCACAATCTTTAATCGGCAGGAAATTCAGAACCGTCTTGATCTGCTTCGCCGAATCAATGGTGCCCATACACAAGCGTATTAACCCTGATAAAAATGCTCTCATTTTGCAAAAAATACTTGACATTGTAAAGAGAATCCGTAGACACCCTGTACATTTGATTAAAAGTAAATAGTAATCGCCGTCTTTTCTCAGTATCTACCTCCTTTTAAGCAGATAACTTAAAAATTTCAAACATGTAGGCAAGTTTTGTATCCCAAAAAGATAAGGATCACAACGTCAGCATCAAACCCCTTCGTTCAAAGAGAACATAAAGCAGCTAAAATCGTTTTCTTATTCATGTCCATTAGTCACAATATTATTTAAAACTGGTGTTGGTTAGTCATTACGTAGGTTTTTAACCGCAATGTGAGATACAAGCAAAAATTTATACGTAAAAATTTTGACTGCTGGAAAACTCCTGGGCACATGTTAACCCTGTTATGAAATTTATCTGCCTGAAAATTAACATTTATCACTTACTCGAAGTGTCCTTTTGCCTCCACCTCGATCATATATATATAGGCATTGGTCACTGCCACTGTAAAACAAGTCGTACGAGAATATGTCATAAAATTAAAGTTTCATTTGTAACATTTTTATTGAGATAAAGTCCATGAAAATGCACTATCTTAACCTGTGAACTTTCCATGAATTTACACGACGTTCAAAAGTCTTTGAATAGCCTACTTAAGCTGGAGAAGTGCATATGAAAACCACTAATTCAGTCTTATCACAATCTCACACGCATCAGTATTCCAGTACACCTGCTTACGTATTATACATACATCAATATATGGATGAGACTTAGTGTTGTTCTCTGCTTAAATACAAACAAATCTACAAAATTGCTCCTAAATGTAGAGGTATTCTTGAGTATTGGTGAAATTTAAAAAAATGTTATATATTACTAGTGGTCTTCAAGGATGAAGACCACTGGCAACGCTTGCTGTGCTGTAACAAAATTAAAAAAACACAACTCAACAACGGACAAGCATCTTCCCTCGGGTATTTTCAGTACAATAGAAGTAGTCCATGGTCTAGGCAGGTATTTATAAAAAGAGTTACCTGATCAACTGTAAAATATCATCTTGCACTTTCGCATCTTTGCTGGTTTAAAAAAGCAAACTAGAAACTATTGAACAAGCGCTCTGTAAAATCGGCCCTTTACCTTTCTTCATTTTCTACAAAGTTATCAAATACATGACGTAGGTCTGACAAATCATTAGGTGTACAAATTCAATTTTAATTTACTTACCCTGCAAGGATTTCACTACTATCTTGAGAAAACTTAATTGAAAAGGCACAAAATCTAGAATCTTCGGGCCTAAAGAGGGAATACAACAACCAAACCATTATGATTGCAATTCGGCATTAGCCAAAATTGCTTATTCAAAACTCAAGCATTAATTTTCAATACACTGATTACTATTTTACCAAATGTGGTACTTAATGTATCGCATAATATAGAAGAATATTAACCTGAAACACTCTGCATGAAAACCACTGATCTAAGTACGGCCATTAACAACCATTAAAGCAATTAATACCATTAACCCGGTGCAAGTATAGGTTTGGGGTCTTAAAGACTTAAATATAATTCAAAATGTATTTACAAATACAAAAGGTTATTTTACTTTGTTGAATTATGGGGGAGAGAGTTACACTGTTAACAAAATTAACTGTGAATTTTAGATACAAAACGTAGCAGCATTTACTTTGTAGCAGGTCATTGAATTTATGAGTTTTCCAAATCCCCGATCAGGAAAGCCCATTAGTATATAAGCAAACATCCCAATGCAATGGGATTATTTCAGTCAACCTTCAGGATGTAACATCATCATCATCATCATATTCGGTTTAACGTCCGGTTTACATGCTAGCATGTGTTGGACGATTTCTTGAAATTGACTTCCAAGTTATCCTATCCTTCACTAGGTCTCTGCTGACACCTTTTTGTTTCAGATCCATCCCTATCACTTCCTCCCATGTTTTCTTTGGTCTTCCTCTGCCAGTGGTTCCTGCCACCTTGATTGTTCTGCATCTACTTGTCCAAGCATTCTTGTCCATTCTCTCCACATGACCAAACCAACGAAGCCTCCTATTCTGCATACAGCTGCCAATACTGTCCAGATTCAATCTCCTGAGTTCATTAGAACTGAGCCTGTCCTTTAGACTTACGTTGCACATCCACCTTATCATTCTCATGTCATTCCGCTCCATGCGGCTGACATCTTCAGCTTTCACTGGCCAAGTTTCACTGCCATACATCATTGTGCTACGTACACATGCCTGGTAGACTCTACCTTTGGTAGGTAATGACAGAGCTCTGCTGGTTAACAATGGCATCAGCTCCCTGAACTTACTCCATCCACT
>RDPX01000082.1:1811448-1833948 GCA_003991215.1 Morbakka virulenta | reverse complement strand
CGTTCAAGATATAATACGTACTTGAACAATTGTTTGTTTTGTCGAAAAACAACATAAAAGACCTGAAGAGTATCACATAAATGCAAAGGTTGAAATAACTTACTAAATTCCGACCAGCTTGAGTAAATAAAGTAATATTGGCCTTGCCCTGAACTGAAAAATGAAAAAGAAGGGGTTCTAGTACAAACTTAATACAGTGGACTCTCCATAACTCGAATTCTCACGGGGAATCAGAAATAGTTCGAGTTATGGAGCGATTCGAGTAATAGAGAGTTTGGAAAATCTGCTAAGTTTATTGTTTGTACAGAAGCCCCTTGAAAGGAAACGATGTATTTGAGTAATTATCTACCTTACGGGGTGAGAAGAAAGTTGTAAACAGTTTATTTCAGTTGACTATTTTTATCGTTTATCTACTTTGTAGTAAAAAAATTCGTAATTACAGATTGTCTGCTAGTGGAATTAAAATGATGCTTGATATCAGCATTTAAGTCTTTGAGAGACTCCATCATTTCCTTTCCAAATTCGGAGAAAAGGGTGAAATCTTCGAGAATACTAACAGCCTTGAAGACTTCCTCTTTCGTTGGTTTAATAATTTTGGTCTCGTCCTGGTCTTCGTTTCCTGCGTCATCTTCATCCATGTCTTCAGCTTGAGCCCCCGGCCCCGATTTGATTTCACCAATGATATCAGCGGTTGATACTCGGCTAAGGAAAGTACTGACTTCGATATCGAAATCGATGAAATCATCTGTTGAGATATCAGGATCAATGTTGTCAGGAAACTTTTGTTTAAAGTACACGCTTTTCTTTTTATAAGCAACGCAATATTTTGACTCAGGCTCGCTGTTGCTTAGCTTTTGCAGGAAACCAGCCTAACTAGTTGCTTAGATGTTGCTTAACATTTCCACTTCTTTTTTGTTTGAACTCCAAAAAGCAGTGTAGCCCCTCCCCCTTTAGACAAAGAGGACGTTTTCCCCCTCCTCCCCTCTATAAGGAATAGTTTTATTTAAAGATGAACATCTGTGTTGGTACATGAACATGGCGCCAGACACTGACGTCATTAAAATTTCGAACAGGCAAAAGAACTAAAAGAGATCATTCTACTGTATTATATTGGTTTTTAGGATTTTTAACTTGTTTTTATCGAAGATATTCTTCTGTTGAGTAGAAAATAGAATTTCTCAAAAATAATTTTGTATGGTACACGAAACGAGCCTGGGTTGTTGCTTAACAGTTGCTTAAAATTTCGTAAATTTCAAGCCTGGCGTTGCTTATAAGATGTTGCTTATAAAAAAAAGCGTGTACTGAAGATCGGCTTGTAGTGGTGGGATAGGATCCTCTTCTACACCATCATCACTTAACTCTTTAAAAGGATCATCCTCATCATTGATCGATTTCTCCAAATCTTTCTCCGAGATTCCAGATTTTCGAAAACAGTTGGCGAAGGTTTGGTTTGAAACATCATCCCAGGCTTTCTTTAGCATAAACATCGCTGAAAGGATCGAGAACTTTGGGACAGGTTTTTTCTCCTCCAAAGCTTGGATGAGCTTTCGGACTGCCAATGCGCGGTACTTTGCTTTCAGAGCTCGGATTATTCCTTGACCCTTGAGAGTGAAAATAGCCTGATTTGCCTTCAAGGGACCAAAAATATTGTTTGAGTTAAGGAGATTTTCGAGTTATAGAAATTCGAGTAGTAGAGAGTTGATTATTATGAGTTTATTAAAGAATTTTCACGGTGCTACGATTTTGTTTCAGTTAAGGAGCTTTTCGAATTATAGGGTTTCGAGTTATGGAGAGTCCACTCTATGGACAAAATTCATATTAACATCAATAACATGCCTCTCAAACAAGAACAACTCCAAAGTGAACTGAGGAATATATTTTGCATTTAAGGCGAACAAGATCTGGGCATCTACAGAGAAATAACAAAGAACCTCATCAGTGAATGTAAGCAAGAGGTTCTAAGATATCACATAAAACAATACAAAACTAATTCAAAGGATATAGAGAGGTCTTGAGACAATCTTCGAAAGTGAAATTAACAAAGTCTTCAAAGAAATAAAAAACGGGAAATAAACCAAATGGCCTACCAAGCTATGTCTTTAAGCTCTTTATAAAAAATAATAAAGAATAGTATCAATCCCATAGTGGAGGCAAGGAAGCGCCCAGAACAAGCAGCCCATAAAAAAAAGTTTTTCCACACTGAACCATCTTCAAACAATGACCCAAGTAGTGGAGAGGACCAACGAGTGCAGAATACCCAAATAAATGGCATACGTTTCTTCAAATTAAATTAACCATGGTACAGTGTTAAAAGTAATTCAGATGCAAGGTATTCCAGCGACCTACATCAATATTCTGAAAAACGCATAGATATGTGAAATAGCCCAAATCAAATGGGAGCAAATCTGTTAAAAAGATCAAAATGGAAGAGGCGTCAACAAGGGTGACACTTCATCGTCGAACCTGCTTACTGCCGCAATGGAATAAATCTTCAGACGAGCCAACTTTGGGGCTACGGCATTAAATATAAATAGTTAAAACTTGAACATCCCAAGATTTGCCGATGACATAACACCTGTGGCCCATCCCCAACAACAGCTGAGCGAAATGTTACTTCATCTAAATGACGAAGGCAAGAGCGATGGAATAAAAATGAACGAGAAGACAAAACGCATTGACAATATGGAGGCTTAACCAACACAAATAATATATCACGAATAAAGTCATCGTGGCAGTGAATGCATAAATATAACACCAGGAAATAAAATAGAAAGGGAAGTCAATTGACAAATAGCAGCTGGATGGCAAAGGTCTGGGAAATGTACTACACTACACAAAAAATATAACTATCAGTGTATTAAAAATGGTAAGTCATAAATAACGTCATCCTCCCTGCAATGACATACAGTTTTAAGACATGGTCGCTATCCAATATACAGAAGCCAGTGGTCAGTGTTGGTCAGAGAAGCATGGGAAAATTGATGCTTTGGAGAAAACACAAAAGTTGAATGCACAGTAAAACGAGCCAAAAGAATTAAGTGGCAATGGGCAACAGACGGGCAAAAAAGCCACAGCGTGGCCAATAGGTTAGACTACACCAAAACGAAAGCCGAAACCACGTTGGAGAGACTTCCTCGACAAAACAACAACAGTGACATGGACAAGAACTGGCAAAAGACAGGTAAAAGTGTAAGGGTTTGTGGAGGCTATTAACCTTTTATTGTCACGAAAGGCGGCTAAAGAAGAACAAGGAGAATGTAATCCGTAAGTGAAGCCTTACAGTAGGACCCTGATTACGCGAACTAGGGCAAGAACAAAAAATAGTTCGGTCAACAAGAGGTTCAGGTAATCGAGGCATTTTCTATTAATCCAACATAAAAATGGTATTTCGTAGCTAAATAAATGATCTGAAAAACGTCGGGTTACAGGGCCAACAAAGCATTTTAGGTAGGAAAACAAATAAAACTGGTTACATTAAGGCATTTTTCATTATATATCATTGCTTAAAAACTGTGTTGACTAGAACAGAAGTTTCAAACAAACTAATTACCACATGAAATTATATGCTGTCACACGTAATTTCATACTGATATCACATCTCTTTAAAAAATATAAACTTCTTTTAAAAGAAATCGAAGAGCTGAAATGAGATAATGAAGCACATGGTCCACAGAACAATAACCTGAAACGAGGATAACCTAGTCTCTTTCCATGAGTAATTCCTTCCAAGCAAATCGAAAGCAAATACAGAAACTCTGTTATTGCTTCAGCTACTCAAAAATTGATAAACGACAAACACAATGAAGTAATGCAAATTCCATGCGGCTTTACATATGCCGTGGGAGAAAGTATTCAACTGTATCAAAAGAAATTTATGAAATAAGTGGGTTTTTTAAGGGTATGGTAGACGTTTTTGTTTTGTTTTTTTCGCTACTGTTTGGTGCCATGTTTTTTGTTTCGTTGGTAATGAAATAAAATTAGTTCTAGGAATCGTATTATCCGTGATTTATGCAGGAGTTTAGGTACAAGAAAAGTCGCTAGAATCATCATTATTCACAACAGCCCTAACGTTTAACTTTCCGGATTCCTTCTGTAAATTGCTGGGGAAAATCATCAAAGTTCATGGTATTCCTCGACAAACCAACCAACCAAAACAAGGCTCTCTTCACGTTTATGTACCAGAGAGTAACGATGCGTATTGAACGTAATGAGTGTGGAAATGTAGGCCTTGCACACAGCGGGAATAACATTAAAGGCTATCGTCCTAACATACATAATGTAAAACATAGAAAGACCACGACGTAGTGGGTATGGTATGGATGTCACAGCTTTAATGTTACCCGAGAAGGTGGGCTTAATTTTTTTCAAAACAAATTGTACTGTTAAATCGGATTTCCCTTTAAATTTTGCAGTTTTTGTGTAAATATTTGCAAGCTGAGCAAACAGTGTCAGAAAGCTAGCAGAAAGAAAATTCTTATTCAGGATAATTAGTCATCAATCAAATCAAGATGTGTCAGTTTAGCTGAAATGTCGTCCATTATTTCTGGTGGGTTCTTCCTAACCTTTTTCAATTCTTCAATGACTGACTGTATTAATTTATATCCAGTCATCAGTTCGCAATCTCAGGATTGCAACTGTTACAATAAACATAAACATGTGACGTTTCAATTTCTTTGACAAACTATTCGCCTAAATACACGTAGAATCTGTACCCTTAACAATAAATACATAGACAATGACATCACAGTTGGTTAAAACACTCGATATGGTTTCCGAGTGCCCAGGCCATTTTTGGTTGCCGCAAACTATTGTGAAATACTATAGTCGGAAAAAAATTTACCCTAATTTAATCTACTTTCCCATATCCCTGTTGGAAAGAAGATTTTTAATCTTCTTTCCATATGTTACGAAGTTACGGACCAAAACCGTTCAGAAGTAAAGTATGATTTCCAATCTTTTCCCCCCTTCCCCACTTTTTGCACACAAAAATGTAAAGCAACGGATCAAAATCATTGAGGAGTAAAGTATGATTTTAAATCTTCTTATCCCTACATGGCAACTAAGTTAGCAGAGGAATTTGCACCTCCCATGGTACCTCCCATGAGTTGTTTTTTTTGCAAAAATCTTAATTTAATTCATAAACCTTCAAGGATAACTAAAAAAGACAGCTAGTGATGTTTATTGATCGTTTTGTATGGCGGTAACATTACTATCATTAAATGTGTCATGAAGTCAGTTTATGCTGTAGAATGATATCTGGTGATCTGCACTGATCTCTGAAATTGGAGCAGAAAAGGAGGAACACGATCCTCAAGACACAACGGCAAGAAGGCCTTACAAAAAACTGTTGAAGATGTAGTACGCCTGAGGGATTGCTTTTGGCAACTTTATATCTTATCAGAGTCTTCAAAAGAATAATACTAATTTACTTGCGGCAACAAGGTACCAACAACAGGCAGGTGAAAAAATCTTATTAGTGTCTTTAAGAATTGCTGTTTTGATAGAGTCGAGTTAAAATAATTCCAATATGGAAGAGAATATCACTTTTGAAAGTAATTTTTTTAAAAGAAGACAGGTATTTTCTAATATACGGGTGGTTACTAGCCAAGCAAATGCATGGTTGGAGCATTTTGCTAAGCGTTAGAAGAATAAGAAAAACAGGATGATGACAAAGAAAAGGTCAAGAAGAACAGCAACAAAAATGAAAAAGAAGGAGAAGTAAAAAAAAAAGGAAAACTTGATTTTTCATAAAAGTTCGCACGATCCTAAGGCAAACAGGGCTGAATATCAGAATTTAATTATAAAAGATTAATTCTTTATAAGATGCCTTTAGTAGAATTTTGTCTCTAGTTTTGCTTTCTATGACTTTGTGCCACTACCACTTGTCATAAAAACAGCTTCTGTCTCCTCTACAATTGAAAATCATACTATCTGCCGGAAAACAGTACAAGAGCCTTTTTGACCAAGCACAAATCAGTTACGAAATATGGGCAACAGGCATGCTTCTTAAGAAAGGGATTGCTTTCGATCGATATAAAGGCTAATTGCAGTTTCAAAATTCTGTAAAACCAACACTAGCCCGTATAAACTGACCAACGTCGGTGGAATCGAGCTAAAAATGGAACCCAGCTCCTTGATTTTGTAATTTCACTACTGTCCTAATTACTACAAATAAAATGATTCAATAAATTTTTATGCTTGTGGGTGAAGGCACATGTGAAATCTCAATTACATCCACAGGCATTCTTTCAAAAGTATCCAAATTGTTTCCTTATAGAAACCGTACTTTTATTTGTCTTGTAAAACAACTCTTTACCTCTACACAATGACCTATCAATTTATCTACAGTCACTGGTGAAGGTTCAACCCTTATTTAAATCATGTACCATAAGTCGTCTTTAAAATATGTACAATCTATTTCGGTCCATTGATGGCTCCAGACTTTTAATTATTACAGATACTGGTTATCCACCTATGGCAGGTTGGGAAGGTAATCAGGTAGGTTCATATTCATATTTTTGTTTATCGTACAACACAATGAAAGCCACTCCTGACATGCGATCGTCCGAAATATATTTTCTCTCTTTTACAAATGGTAAGTAAGTCGCTGGGGTGTTATCTTGGGTCACCTGTTGTCATCTGTGACCGTCTGACCCTATGTCGTTTAACCTCTTGCTGATATAATGAACATGTTTTTGGTAAAGGTTCAAATGAAAATGATAAGAAATTACGACACTAATAATCTATATATATATATATATATATAATATCTCTAATATCTCTATATAATATATATGTATATATTTATTATATATATATACATATATACAGACGATATGGGGAGGCTACCGTTGCGGTAAAGTGTCAGTATATTAGTTCTGATACCCAGTTTCAGTCTTCTGTCTTTGGGGTTTTAGACCCCTCACTAAATACCCACGCTCTTTATACGAAGCACTAAATGGGTAACAGGGTAATGCTGCCGACTTGATCTTATTCTGATCTGACGCTGATCTGACCCTGAACTGGCCTGGCCTCGTCTGGCCTGAACTGGCCTGGCCTCGTCTGGCCTGATCTGGCCCTGCACAATCCAAGCCCTGCAGTCCACTGTAGTAAAAATGGCTTAAGTTCTTACCAACAAAATACAAAAACAAAATACTTCAATTGTTAAGGAAATACCTATATGCAGTATCGACAATACTCCAGCCAACGTCTCGTGCAGATATATTTTTGATTAATTTGAACTGTCCTTGCGAAGTGTCATACAGCCTTATTCGTTGATCTGAAAAAAGAAATTAATGAGTAAACTACGACTTTGTTGTTGCAACATCGCTAACGACAATTTTAAGCTAAAACACTAATCTTTTACAGCCGATTTGGCTAATACGTAGAGACAAGTACCTATTCGACGCAGAAATCCATGATGGCAACTTTTGTTCATATGGAGTCTTAATTGAATGGGCCACATCCACACATATACTTTAATTGCTTTTGATGTTGTTTTTTCCCAAATCCTGGACTAAGATGGTACCCTTACAGGTGTGAGAAATTTATTGGGTAAACGCCAAGAAATTTCTCTTAGCTACATGGAGACACTTTTCACTACTCACACATGGATCACAGCCAAATGTCAAAACTACCTCCCTAATAATGGTAAGTAACATTACGAGAAAGAAAGACAAAAGAAGATTGAAACACAGAATCGCACCCAAACGGAGATTCTTGTATATGACAAAAACAAGTGGTCACTAACACTAACTAAAAAATGTCCATGAGGTGAATGCAAACATTTAATTATAAAGTAAATAAATATATTTAGCCTAAACATTCATTGCAACATCAATCTCATACATTTTTCTAATCGAAGTACTAATATGTATACTCTTCTATCATCCATTTTCAACATCAAAAACCATAAACCATCTGGCTGGTGCAGTGCTGAATTGTCAATGTAGCTATGTCATCGAGTCAAACTCTACGCTGTCAAGTCACCGACAGTTGGTATTGTGTATTAGTGATGTCATATGCGCTTCTGATTAAAAGTGATGATTTTATGTACAAACAGAAATGTAAGCAATATATGAAATGGTAATGATGAAACATCCGTACATACTATTTTTAATCAAATTCTATGCCAGAAAAACGTATTCGGTCAACTGTTTTGCAATGCAAAAAAATATGGCTAATTCAGGTGGTTTAAACAAGATTTTTTGTGGGATATGTGGCAGGTTTACATTCAAGAAACAAAGGAAAAAATATGATTTATAGATTCAAAACAGAACAAACGTGTTATTTCGGATGCAACCTTGAAGACTAAGATAAATAATAGGCTCTACAAGTGTGTTCTACAACATGCTACACTGGGCTTGTAAAGTGGCTAGGTAGGCAAAAGAAATCAATGCACTTTGCTTCACCCGTGACAGAGGGTCAAAGTAAAGACCAATTATTCATGCTGCCATTTTTGTTAGACAAATACTTCCGGCTTTAGCTCAAAAAATAAATCAAATGTTGCATATTCAGACTGTGAATCGGCAAAAAACCTGGTTCGCATTATGCAGAACATCCGGTACCTTTACTTTAGCCACCCCCTGCCCGCAGATTACAGCATGAACAGTGACATCAGTTCTGATGCTAAAAAAATTATCAGATTAGTACCAGACTCGATTGTACAGTTGAACCTAATCTGAAAGCGACAACACATTCAATAGATCAAGAGGAACCTAATGACCTTGTCAGGAGCCTGGGTCCGACAAAGGAAAAGGCTGATCTGCCAGGTTCAAGGTTACAACAATGGAAGTTACTACAGAGTTTTGGTAAGATATATAACAAAAAGCATTTGGGTTTATAGCTGTTGTTACTTTCTGTATGGGTATAAATGGTCTATTTTTAGATCTATGTTATCAGCATATATTTACCAAATATCGACTATTTATTGATTCAATTATAACCAATTTGACGGCAGTACTGTTGCATAACGGTAGCGAAAAGCCTTTTGTTCCTGTGTCATATTCAGTAAACCTGAAGGAGAGGTATGGCTCAATGACCCTTCTTCTTATCAAATACTCTGAATGTAACTGGAATGTGAGATGATCCCAAGTAATAGACATTACCCCCTGAACTGTTAGGACTCTATTTCTGTTACCACCGTCTTTTGTACGTATATGGAAACTATGAACTTCATTGGTTGCCATTATTTTATAAACGTGATACGGAGTTTATTGAATGGACGAGTGGCCAAGAATTTTTGTCTCTCTGTTTCAGTTGTACGTACGTGCATTACAAAATGTCTGTAAAGGTTACAAAGTAATTTCATTCCTAGTGGGACTACAAATGAGGCATACAAAACATATGTGCTTTTTATGCCTTTGGAACAGTCATGACGATGTAAATCATTACTTTGCCAAAAAATGCCTAACAGGAATGTTCTCACTGCTGGCAGATATAACGTCAATCAGTTACCACTACTGAATTTGAAAATTGTTTCTTCCTTCACTTGTTTCAATGAAAAACTTTGGTTTCAGTATCTCAAAGTGAAATTTGGAGGAGAAAATACTGAAGCAAAGAAGAAGGCCGGCATTTTTGTGGGGCCCAAGATAAGCAAAGTGAATCGTAATGACTCTTTTTCGAAAAAGCTTAGCAGGTTTGAGGTTGCAGCCTGGGACACAATTTATAAATGTAGCTAGCAGTTTTTTCGACATAAGCCAAATTATACCAGTTTTATGATATTCTTGATTAATCAAAATATAAAAAATATGAAATGATTTAAAACAATTTATCTGTGTGTTTAATTTGAAAAAAAATTATTACCAAATCGTTCATCAGTTTTGTCTATATTGTAAAAAATGTAAAAATTTAATTTTGGATAGCTTAAAAATTTGATGTGATGGCGCATCATGATTTTCAGATTTGAAATAAGCACTATCAAATTCAAAAAAAAATCAAATTTAAGCTTTGTTGTTCAATTCAATCCTTATGGTATGGCGTGTTGGGGGTGGCCAATGAGGCAGGATGAATAGGTTATAAGCGGTAGTGAATGAGTGAAACGTGGTTAAGTAGTACTTTTAGGTAAGCCATTGCCCACAACACGGCTCCTCACAAATAATAATGGTGGTAGTGAGGCAGTTGCATTGAACCCTGGAAGATACGGATTGGATTGAAAATGAAAACAGCTTTAGAACATTTTAAAATGCCAATGGTTGTATGCTATCCGGCCAGAAAAGACTAAAAAATTCAGCTTAGTGTCCAACTAACAATGGTAATATTAAGGCAGAAAAATGCAGCGGTGGCAATAGACGCAAAGCAGGCTTATTGCTACAAGATGATCACGGGTGAGGCATATTGATATATTAACTGGTAGTACTCCAATAGCTGACCAATTACGTTTTCATTATGCAGAAACTGGAAGAATATAATAAGCAAAATATTGCTAAGAATACTTGACTTACGAAAATGTTTTTTAAAGTTCTACAAAATCCTTTTACCTTGGCAAGCTGACATGAATATATTGCCATCATTGGAATACTCTCCGCAGAAAACTTTTTGTGGAAATCTTTCTAAAGTTTCTTTTTGGTTCGGCAAGTATCTGAAATCCAAGTAAATTATACCAAAAAGCAAGTTAGAAAACAAAATAGCCATTTAAATAACTAAATCTTAAATCTTTCAAGTTAATTTTGATTAATAAAACAACCCACATATTTACATCCTGCATTGAAAAATGTTGGACAGAGCGAAAAACAAATGCATGGATTCTAAACAAAATAAAACCTAAAACTCGTCTCTTAATGATGATTAATTAAAAGAAAACTGACCTGTTTCGGTCATATATGAAGACATGATAGTATTGATAGAGACCTCCTGTTAGGGTTTGGTAACCGTGGAAGAGGTCGGTCTAAAACAAGCTATAGTGACAACATTATTGACTTAGGTGGTGGTAAATCAATAATTTAATTTGTCGGATGACCCAGGATAGATTTGCATGGCGAAATTTTGTGGAGGGCACCCGTAGGTCTAATAATGACCTGCCCATTCCTTGATGATGATAATTGAAAAATGACCAGCCCATACATCTTACGCGAAGTCTGGAATACACAAAAGGTATCGGTTTAAACAGATGCATTTGAACTTGAAAATTAATAATTACTTACATTGTTGTCGAACAAAATTATTCGTCATTTTTCTATTGGTAGAGACTGGTTCCCCAAACAGCACCTTTTGCCCCATTGATTCTTTAAAGAAACTCCGAGATTTCGTATTTGGTAGCCGTTTCTTTTGTTAAGTATCGTGTTCGTGCGGACAAAGTAACGCTGGGGTACCGTTTTCAGTGCAAATAATCCCTTAGATCAATATCTGCAGTAGCTCTATTCAGACAACTTGGCCAGAATTTAAGCCAAGGGGTGCGGCAAAGGGTATTGACTGAATAATGGAATTGACCTTCTTGACAACCAAGTGTCAGTCGGCAAGTAGTTACAGGGTTGGACAAGATTTTTAGACCTTTAAATGAGTTTCATTTAAATCTCACTACTAACAAATTCTTTTATTGACACATTTATTTCAGTCCAACAATAATTACAAAAAATAGGCAGTTCAAAGGCATAGAACATCGTCTACACAACATAAAAAATACATGTATTTCCATTGAAACAAATAGTATGAAACAGAAATTAGGAAAATAATAATACAGTTACCTGTCAAATATCCTGGTCTTATCCCGCAGCGTAAAGTTGGTTTTCTTATTACGGCCACTGCCCCCGCTTTCTCTCTACGTCAAAGTAGATTATAAGTATGAATATCAGTGTCCAATTCTCGTTCTATTTTAAAGTAAAACCGTCAAGCACAAAAAACTTAAATTTTTGATTTACCACCATTACATCAACGTCCGATCGAAATTATACCCTCCCTTCTTGGGTACCTTCTTGCGTGCCTTCTTGGTCCCCTAATATTGCTTTATTCTCTCAAATGCTTCCATCTACCTCTTGAAGCCACTCAGGAGGCAGTCTTAATCGGTAATATTATCATCTTAATGTGACATCTGCACTCTCTGCACACACTCATATGCACTCTCAAAGTCATACTTTGATGATTTAAAACTGTTTTTGCCAATTCATTTGAAAAAAATGCTGTTTTTTTCCTCTCAATATTCCATTCACCTATGATAACCTTGTTTGTGCCTATTCTCCTCTTACACAGGCCAACAATTTTTTGCCCCTTTAAAGGGAGCGGATGTTTCTGGCTAATTTTGATACGCTGAATCCAAATATGGCATCTATTTAAGCTCATCACATAAAAAAAATTTGATACAGTGCATTTCATATTTTGACTGTTGCTCAATTTTAAAAAACATTGCCCAGGTTTGAGGAAACATTTTCCGGTCACATGTGCTTTTAGAATGATTGGAGTGTGTGTTTAAAATCTTTAGCTGCTTGCCTGGCCAGTTTGAGGAGGTATGTAATGAGTAGTGAGATCATCAATGTGTAATATATTGCGTGACTGCGTGTTTATAACTTGTGATGTATGCGTAAAATTAACCCCTGTGAATCTGTAATGACGTCAATCACAGGTGGTGTTTCTATCATGTCCTGCGATCGTCATTTATGTTTTTGTATCCCCTACTAAAAACTACATTAAAATATTCTGAGTCAAACAAGAACGTGTTATATTGTGCAACGGTGCGAATGTGACATATGCTTAAAGCTTCTTAGGTTTGTGGTGTATACCAGATCGTTCAAAATTCATGGCTTCAGAACGAAGAAAATGCATCAATGATGTTGACCAGTTTTGTTATATTTGTGGATCGTGTACTCTGCAGAACCAAAGACGAAAGATCACTGACTTTGTAAAGAAACTCTACTTTGCCTATTTCAAAATAAAATTTGGAGATCAAGAGAAGTCTTGGGCACCCCATATTGTTTGTCAAACAAGTATAGCGAGTCTCATGAGCTGGTTAATGGGTAAACGAAAGGGACTTGCTTTTGGAATAGTTATAATAAGGAGAGTGCCTCGGAACCACATAAATAACTGCTATTTTTGCAATGTTGAAACAAAAGGATTTAATGCCAAAAACAAAACTAACATTGTGCACCCAAGTTCAAAATCAGATCAGCCATAACACCAGTGCTACATTGTACCAATATCCTTGTACCTGTTTTCACAAATCTCCCGGATCTTTGCATGGTAGACACCGACGATGATGACGCACCAAAGGGTGAATCAACTGGAAATTATGATTCCCAAGATGAAAACTATGCAATAGAAGCAGAACCTCCACAACTCTTTTCACAATCAAAATTCAATGACTTGGTACCAGATCTTTCCCTTTCAAAAGAATCACCTGAGCTTCTAGCTTCTAGGCTTAAAGAAAAAAACCTCCTACTTCCAGGGACAAGAATTTTCTTCTACAGGACTTGAGAGAGCAATAAAGGAAACTTTGTGTACTGCAATAATATCCCAGATTCTCTTGATGAAATGGGAATAGTTCAGTATAATCCAGAAAATTGGAGGCTGTTCATTGATAGTTCCAAGCAAAGCTTGAAAAGTGTGCTTTTACATAATGGAAATAAGTACGGTTCAATCCCCGTTGCTGAAGTGATAGAAGAAAGCTTTGAAATCGGGTGCTATAGAAGAGCCCTGAGGCTCAGTTGGGTAGAGAGAATAAGAAATGAGGTGGTTGCGCGAAGAACTACATGCCATAAGAGACTACTACCAACTTTAGTGGGACGGAGACTCTCGTATCTTGGACACGTCCTCAGGAGCGACACCTTGGAAAGAGAGCTACTAATGGGAGTAGTTTTCGGTACAATGAGAAAAGGTAGGCCAAGGACCAGATTTATGAACAATGTGAAAGAGGAAACCGGACTCACCCTGATCGAAGCATTTAGAGCAACACAGAATCGAGTCAACTGGAGAGCCATGACGAGAGAAGCCACGGCAGTTCATTCATGAACTTCCCGTAATCGATGATGACCCCTGTTGTGTTGTTTGTGTTGTTTGTTAATATTGTACATTATATTTAAAAGTCTACTTTATAAGGGCTAATAAAATTTCATTATAAAGTAATAAACAACTTGCTATTAAATGTAAAAGATGCTTGGTTTAGGATAAACGAAATACCTATTTAAAGTAAGGTTGTGCCTTGTACAAATATTATCATACTTATCTCATAAACTAAAATTCACCAACATTTGCTTGTTAACCAATCAAAAGAAAGTACTTACCCTTATCAAACTTTTCAATACATTTGACGCTTCAGATAGATTGCCCCCAGCTGTGGCCTCTATGACAGATTTCAACTGACTGACCTGTATCGGAATTGTAGATAACTGGTTCTTAAAATAATGCATAAGCATACTAAAACGTCTTGCAAAATGCAAATCATATCAAGAATGTTAAATTACACGATGCAAATGCAGTACATATAGATCTTCAAATAAAAATATTTAGATTGCATCGAATAGTTGACAACAAGATCATAACAACCAAAGCGTAGAACTGCAGAATAACTTAATCACGAACGTTCTATACTACAAAAAGAATGAAAATACCTAAAATGCCTGTGGCTCGTGTAGTTAGACACATCTATTTTTCATTAAGTCTTATTTACTATCTATTGATCTTTCCATCTATCTATCTATCTATCTATCTATCTATCTATCTATCTATCTATCTATCTATCTATCTATCGATCTATCTATCGATCGATCTATCTGTCCATCTATCCATCTATCTATCTACCTATCTATCGATCCATCCATCAATCTATCTATCTATCTATCTATCTATCTATCTATCTATCTATCTATCTATCTATGTCTATCTATCTCTGTCTATCTATCTATCTATCTATCTATCTATCTATCTATCTATCTATCTATCTATCTATCTATCTATCTATCTATCTATCTATCTATCTATCCATCCATCTATCTATCTATCTATCTATCTATCTATCTATCTATCTATCTATCTATCTATCTATCTATCGATCTATCTATCGATCGATCTATCTGTCCATCTATCCATCTATCTATCTACCTATCTATCGATCCATCCATCTATCTATCTATCTATCTATCTATCTATCTATCTATCTATCTATCTATCTATCTATCGATCTATCTATCCATCCATCTACCTATCTATCAATCCATCTATCTACCTACCTACCTATTTATATTTCAACTTTTATATGCCAGCTCCTCGCGTGTCTGTTAAGTAACTAAGTTGATTGGAATATCAAACACCATGGTTATCAAATTAGTACTGCTTACATTCATTTTTGTAGTATCAGCATCATATTCTACATGAAAAGAAATTGATAAAGAAAGGTCATTACAAATAACTGCCATGTCCGGAGCTTTACGTTCTATGTCATAAACAGATAAAAGCAGCACCAAACCATATGTCTCAGGATTGGAACGTCTACCCGAGAAACACGCTAAGACCCTGCTGGATCAATCAAAATATACATTCAAATAAAAGTGTGCACGAATAAATGAATGAATACATACAACTGTTTTAACAAATACCTCTAACTATAAGATCGTGAGCCTCAAAATATATGAAAGCAAGCAATAACAACTCCAGTACGCATCGCATGAGTAGCTTGAATCTAAATTATTACCTTCTGGTAATATATAGGACAACATAATATAAAAAGTGATTGGCATTGTTGCACTCAGTTTTTCCCCTTTAGATTACTTTCTCCTCACTGAGCCAGTGACATTGAAATAAAAACGATATTTACATTTACAAGGTCTTTAAGGTGTACAGGTGTTGGCGCTTATTTGGCTCTATGCTAAACTACTACTTGTGGTGACCGCTTAGGATGAAATGGTACTTAAAATTACCAAAATATGAGGCAAACAGGTAATGTGTGTAAGTTTGTAAAAGATGTGGAGCCTTTAAACGGAGAGAAAGTTAAGCATAATTTGCGGGCAACTATTGAACCAAAAGTAGCAAATATTCCTGTTTTAACGTCTTGGTAAAGCTCTGCCAGATAAAGGTTTATTCTGCTTGGAATGTTTTACTAACAAATCGTTTTAACCTGTGTTTCCGTCGCTTTTTTGCATATCATTTTGCTGACTAGATTATGAAGAGGAAAAAACTAGTGGGTTATGAACTGCCCCGCTTGTTGTTTTGATGGTATGGTTGAGAAATAATTCAGCTGTAAAAATATGAATAACTGATTGTGATGTTGCACGATAACATTACATAAAATTAGGTAAAACGTATTTCCATTTACTGAAAATGAGGTTGAATAATTCTAAGGAGGGTGTAAGTAAAAGGTGAGTACTGACTGTACTGGTCAGTACTTTTATGTGTTTAAGGCAAGTTGTGGCAAAGGTACAGAGTAAATTCATGTGGCTTAAGCTGAATATCATTAACGTGCACTATTTTGACTGAATACCGATAGTAACCGAAAAGTTAAAGTGCTCAGTGCTTAACCTTGGTAGGAGGTTTCCCATCGTAATGGTGGTCAAAGAGTAAAGTGGGGCTCTATACAGAATTGAAATCAAACGTTTGGCCAACAGATATTACAAAGATAACTGTTACATTATACCCTTTCTAAGGTCATTCGTGTTAGAAAGGGTCTGACTGGTCTGACCACCAAGTCTTCAATTTTTGTTTGGAAAAATGGTCATTTGCCTTAGAAAGAGTCTAACTGGCATCAGCAAATGGTTTATGCATTATAATTGGTCTGTATTACAAGGACACTCAAACTGAAGAAATTTTCGTGCAGTGTCACGTATGTTGGGGGCCCAAGTATCATGGTAGCCCATAATGTAAGTAGAGCTGAGAAAAGAGTTTTGTTATGTCAAAGGGTTATTTTGTCACACTGAAGACAAAAAAAAATGTTGTGTCTTCAGTGTGGTACAGTGTATCACTAAGACCACAGTGTATAGAGTAGGTGTAAAATTTATATGATGTCTTGGTTTGCTTGTCACATATCAATACAAAGACGTATATCACCATTTTGGTTAGGTACTGCAACTTAAATGGACTCTATGATGTTGGCCCAGAGACAAATCAATGAAGATAAAAAATAAAATTTAAAGCTCATAAATTTTCTCTGTCACAAGTGGGCAAAGATAGTGGGCAGGGAAGCAAACAAATTCGGCAAGCATTTCAATGATAGGGAAAATATGTAGTTGCTGGTGACTTATCACATGACCATGTATTAAGATGTTAAGGGTGTTATTCCAATTTAGATGCTACAGAAGACTGACTAGCCAATTAATGGGTATAAAGAATGGTGTACTACGCAAACCAAATAGGATAAAGCCTTGTAAATACGTCATAGTAACAGTATGTACATGAACAAAATAATGAACTTAAAGAATTTCGTCATAGTTTCTCTGCTTGGAATCACTTTATTTCTACCTTTCAATATACCATAACGATTAATATTGGTAGTAACCGAAAAAAAAATTCAGGTAAAAACATTATACAATGTGTCATCCTCCTGTGACTGAACCGTTTAAGGTATGGGATTACCGAGATAAAGATGCATTTCCTAACACTTAACCGATTTTGAAAAACGAGTTTCTGTACATACCTGGGGGTGTGGAAGGAGTTGAATCATTGTCACTGTCATCCATATCAGAGTAAAACGGGAACCTTGTTACAATATTTACTTGAAAACCACCTAATCCGCTTGAACGAACTAGCCTTATTTGACCACTAAGTTAAAAAAAAAGGAAGTGAGATGGTATTAAAGTATGCATGATATGTTCTGGTTACACAGGGGCAGACACTGTACTGTCAAAAATATTTCCACTTACAATATCAGGGCAACTTCTTATAAACCATAACACTAAGTATAAGACTAAGTGTTGTATCTTTATTTGTTCTTGATTCAACAGATTCACTTGGATACAAACAGAAAAAAACCAAACTAGATTTCAGCCGTATTGGCTTACCTTATTAATTCTCTCTTGGTAAATTTTTAGAAGTCTATAAACATTATCCACAAGAAAATATTTAACTCCTTTACGTTAGGCCTTTGAACTTAATTGCTGATATTCATAGATCGGATATCGCATCTCTTTGATAAGAGCCAACTCTCCAAAAGTACCGGATACTCTAATATATTAGAATTCCATTATTATTTTCAGGAAAAACATATTTATTATGGCTGTAAGTGGTTAAGTCTGGTTAGTTTTTTCTTTCGATTGCTCACGTACAGGGCAGTTATTTGACTTTATTATAATTACCTTTGGATTTTGGTCCATAGTATTACGGCTTACCTGAATATCCTTCGTGCTGTTTAGTGCTAAAAATGCTGGTGCCGCAAATAGGCATCTTTAAGGAGAAACAGCTTAAATCTTTTAAAGAGTATTTTTGTTTTATTTTGATCATTGGATAGGCTATTAAAAATAATCTGGCTGTCATTTTCATTATTATTATAAGTTTTCTGGGTTTCTTTGGTATATTTACACCAAGAATATATCTTAACATATTTTAAAAGGGTAACTACTTCAGAATATGTTTACAAATTTCTGGTATCAGTGCAAGATCTGATAACATAAAATGAATCAAAATCTGAGGTGAGGTGAGGAGATATGTATTTCTCTGGGAAACAAAGAATCATATCAAAAGCCAAAGCAAGATGTTAGATTTGGTTTTTGAGATGAAGCAAGTCAAATAAATACACCAACAAAACTCATGAGTCACAAAGAAAGCTGGAAAAGTAACATTTTTACCTGGATACAAATGTAAAAATATTTTGACTAATGCAATAAAAGGGGTGGGAGCTCTATTGCCAAATTCTCTCCGAAAAAGGTTGTTGTATCAAAGACAGGAGGTTCAAGATCCTGCATAAATCTTGGTGGACTGGGAATTTTATCTGAATCAGTAGATTCTGTAAGGTCATTTCATAAAGGTGCAGGAAATTCTAAAGAAGCTTCGGAAAACATGCCACATTAAATGTATGAAAAGATTATGCTTTAAAAGTTATTTTGCAGAAGTGAGAATTGTATAAATCCGTTGGTGAGGTGTAGGCTTTTCAAAGATGAAAACCAGGTTGAAAAATTAGGAGGTCAAAGCTTGCTGAATTATGATAGACATGTGTACCATTAAAATTCACAAAGACCCTGTGTTTTCAATACCAAGAAAACTGAAAAATTTTAATAGAAGGACTACATAATGTTACACCAAATTCACTATACTCAAGAAGCTTGCTGTGACTTAACCTTGACGATTTATACTGAAATAATCTGCAAGTAATGTTGAGATGAAATACTTCTTGATACTTTTCCTAGTGATGAAATGCCAGAAACTGTTTTCCACAAATTGTATGGCTTCATCATTTTATGTGTCTTAGATGTGTCAAGTAGTTTTTTTATGATGAATCATTGTTTCAGATTACATTTGCTGGAGTTATACAAACATGTTTGAAATTTGGTATAATTGCTATTAAGCCTGCCAGATATACATAAACAATTTTTTTTGCCAGTATGGGTCCTGTTTGTAATAACTGGTGGATTATGCATCCACTGGTGATATGTGACAGTATATAAATATATATATACTCACGTCTCATGTCTCTTTGCCACATCAAAAGAAACTAGCCACTTCCTTTTCTTTTTAATGACAGTGTGAAGGTTAAAGACTAAAATTATGCAAGTCTGACTTTTTCTTGTTGAGTTGCCTTGTGACCAATGCCAGAGTACATGGTAGTGTAATTAGTATAGATGGGGATAAACTGAAGTAAATTACCAGGAAGATCATTGATCCAAAAGAAGAAAAGAGTTAGGCTAAGAACAAAACCTTTAAGAATACTCAACAGATGAAATAATTAGATGTAATTCCAAGATCCTCTAAATCTGTACTGAAACATAAAAAACTAGGTTCTGTAAAAATTATACCAATGTCTTGTTGATAAGTCATTCAAAAACTTTATTGATAAAAAGAAGACCTATGTGTCAATATTTGGCAGGATGAGGTAGATCACCTGCATTCTTGAAGACAGGGTAACAGCAACATTCAGAAAGACAGCTGGGCAGCATACATTTTCAAGACAACTAACCCAAATAAATATAGAACAGGAGGTTTACATTGATTGAGGTCATGGATTAACTATGCAACCAACCTTGGGGTTATAAAGATAACATCTAAAATTAAATTAGTTTACTAAAGTAATTCTTCAAAGAAACACCAGTACTATTTATAAAATTGCCATAAAAAATGGACAAAATGATCAGCATTTTCCCAAAAGGTCATAGTAAAATGAACAACATTAAAATATATACAAAAAATTGGAGGAGTACTCAACTTTTCAGAATGCAAAACACTGTTGTAAATTTTCCAGAAACCTCAACTTCAAAGGTTTTGGGAGGGAAATGGGTTAACAAATGCTCACAGCATTGCAAGATTTAACCTCAGATATAACCCTTTTGCAAGTATTACAAGCCTGTCTCCAAGAAAGCAGAGATTTATCAGTTCCATTACTAATGTAATGAACAATGGGAAAGGAACAATGCACATTAAAACCAAAGGGGAGAATGTGGTATGACTTTGTAATTAAGAATATGAACAAATGTTTTAAAGCCAATGTGAACCCACTCTATAAATGCAGTTGCAGCATCAGATGCTGATTTGCTAAAGTCTAGATCATAAGGAATGTCAGAAGGAAGTTGTCAAAATCAATCCAAGTCTGCCTGACTAACTTAGTTCTTACCATGATGTGGCTTGTCCATATAGCATGAAAGAGTGACAACAACATGGCCAGTCAAAGAGGATGCAATGAAGGCAAAGACAAAACTGGACAATGCCCTGGAATGGAAACACAAAAGAGATCTAAATAGATGGTTCCATTTGTTCTGAATTAATATACCTTGTGGAAAAAACAACAAGCTGTACAGCATTATGGACAAGTGAAAAGTTGTAAGTAACTTCTTCCAGTATTTCAGTCCTAGTAGAATGAATCAACCTGATCATGTGATGAGTACTGAAGTCACCAAAGCCAAAGATGTTAGCAGTGTGACATCTGTCCAGAGCCTTATCAATTAAGTCTGATACTGTCTCAATAACTCTGCAGGAATAACAATAGGAAAATCAAAAGAAGAAAACTAGCTAACAAGTGGACTAGAGAAGAGACAATCAAAAGGTCAAGAATGTTCTATCTTTAGAAATATCACACTGGACATCAAATTCTTGCCTTTCTAAAGCTGAGAGGTACTGTTGTGTGTACAGAGCAAGACCAAGAAAATAAGTCTAATACAAACAAAGACAAATAGTCATGTACAAAATGATTCCTAATAGAAACACTGTTACTAAGGCTTGTCTCATGAAGTGCATGAATAGGAGGAGAGTCAAAATGAAAAAAGCTTATACAAAAGAAAAGTTGCAACTTGAAAACAACTCAAAGGACAGAGTATTATTTGAAGATGATAGGTTTTTCTCAGTCTGTGCAGAGCCAGTACTACCATATCTTAAGTCAACACTCTAGATTATAGTATCAGTTTTAGGTCTGGGAATACTTTGCACCCTTTGACCATTAAAGGTCTGTTTGGAGGTTATTTCTTTGACTGAAATTCTCATAAAAAATGGAAATTAATATTAATATCTAAAACTATCACCCAGCAGACCCTGACCAAACCAACTAACTGAGTCTGATAATGATGGGGGTGTTGGTAAACAGTAGGCACTGTCTACCACAAATTGTCCTCAAAAATAATGGGTAGTTACATGGTGACACTATCTCTGGTGTTTTACTAAGACACCATCATGGGGAGGGTTGCTAACCAAGGGTGGGCCCCTTCCCATGAGAGAAACAGCCTGCCCAGATGACTAGGTATTTCAAGGTCTTAGGATTTGGATTAGCTCAGTGCCCATCATTTTATTTTTACAGCAAATTTTATGAGAGTACCCACAATATCAAATATACATGGAAAATCCAGGAAATTATGTCTCTGCATAATGCAGTCTCTGGTATAATCACAAACTGCAACAGCAAGTTTGTGTTTACTTCCTGAAGTCACAACAGCCCACAAATTGTTTATGATCTCACTTGCACATACTAATGCTACTGCTGTTTTTGAGGATTTTGTACTCTATACATTTGTGGACAAATTGCCTATAACCAACAAATATGTTGTCAGTTACTCAGGCAGCTGAGAAGTTGCCAAATTTTGTCCATGGCTTACAAGTGAACTTTAATAGATTAGCAAAATGATGGTGGAAGGCCTTCATCATCATCATCATCATCATCATCATCATCATCATCATATTCATCATATTCAGTTTAAAGTCCATTTTACATGCTAGCATGTGTTGGACGATTTCTTGAAATTGACTTCCAAGTTATCCTATCCTTCACCAGGTCTCTGCTGACACCTTTTTCTTTCAGATCCATCCTTATCACTTCCTCCCATGTTTTCTTTGGTCGTCCTCTGCCAGTGGTTCCTGTCACCTTGATTGTTTTGCATCTACTTGTCCAAGCATTCTTGTCCATTCTCTCCACATGACCAAACCAACGAAGCCTCCTATTCTGCATACAGCTGCCAA
>RDPX01000082.1:1766750-1810876 GCA_003991215.1 Morbakka virulenta | reverse complement strand
TTTCGAAACTCTCTTGACAGTGCTTCCAAAACACAAATAAAAAGCAGTGGACTTATTACAGATCCCTGATGAACTCCAACACCCACACCAAAACTCTCAGTATAGGAACTGTTGACCCTTACCCGACTTTTAGCATTTATGCACATTGCCTGAACAACCTTAATCAGCCATTCACTTACTCCTAGTTTCCGTAAAGCCCACCAAACAACTTCTTTTGGCACTCTGTCAAAGGCTTTTTCCAAATCCACAAAGGCAAAGTACAGCTTCTTGTTCTTCCCAAGGTACTTCTCTTGCATTTGTCTAAGGATAAAAATGACATCAATAGTTCCTTGTATATAAGGCCTTGATTGACCCTATTTTTTCTAGGTGCTTTGCTTTGTTTCTTGATGATGGCTGTCTGTTATGGAATAATTGAGTTATTTTGCCAGAAAGACAAGACATATTAAAGATGTTACACTTTTGTTATACTGTTATGACTAGAATGGAAGCACTGGCACTTTCTTACCTGTGGTGGAGAGCCATGGATGATGATATTCAGAATCTTGTTCAAAGTTGCAAGTCATATGTTAATGCACAAATCATGTCAAAACACTCACCTATCTTGTTGTGGCCTTGGGCTTTAGAAACAAGGCAAAGAGTACATCTTGATTTAGCTTGATAACCAATCATTCCTATCAGCTGTAGGTAGTCACTCTAAAAGGCTTGAAGTCATATCCATAAATTGCACTACTACCAGGCAACTCTCTAGGTGTTAAGAACCTTTCCAGCTCACTATGGATTCTGTTTTTAAGTCATAACTGATAACAGTTAACAGTTTACCTCCATAGAGTTTCAGTTATTTAAAAATTCCAATGGAATTAAGAATAAATTGTGTGCAATTTATCATCCTGTTACTAATGGTTTGACTGAAGATAATGTTCAGGAAAAACCCCACATGTTACCTAAATCATCAGGTCATATCTCTCTTAACCATAAACTTGCTAACATTATTTTCCAGTACAGGACTATTCCTTACTTTACTACTGACAGAACCCTTGCTGAACTATACATAAGTGGGCACCTTGCATTAGGCTTAGTTTAGTGGACCCACATTCAAATGGTAAAGTACAGGCTAGACAGATCCCTTCCACTGGGTTCTGAAATAGTTCTAGTTCTATGAGAGACTGGTAGAATATGCAGTGCAATGAGCTATGACTATCTCCTTCAAATCCATCAAACTGTGCCAAAACTAGGAAAGCTGAAGAACAAAATCAAAATGTATGATGGGTCAGTTAGTGACACTCTGGACACATATACTACGGATATCAGTGTCATTAATTTATCACCTTTGATATCAATGCACAAGATCCATGGCAAATAACAGGTGGTAAAACCTGTGAGGTTAATGGGTAGATATCTCTTAATATGAACTTACTTTACTTACTTTCTTTACTTTCTCCATTTAGCATCTTCTTTTCCCATAGCTATGGGGTTTGATGGTGTACAACATTTCCACCTGTCTCAATCCACGTCTTCCTCTCTGGCCCACACTCATCTCAGATCCTCCTTAACTGTTTTCCTCCAGCTTTTCTTTGGCTGCCCAAGTGGTCACCTTCCTTCTACATTTAGGTTCAAAATTCTTAAAGGGGGTCCTCCAGATCTCTCCTCCTGATGTGACCATTCCATCACAGTCTTCTTCTTCTTAGCATGGTTTCCAATGGTTCCAATCCACATCTGCTTGCCACCTCTTCACTGCTAATACTGTCTTGCCAAGTCTGTCATTCATACTATTGTACTATATATCAATGGCCAGCCCTCTGAGCCATACAATAACACTGACCTGATGCATACATCAAAAATTTGTCCTCTGCTTTTTAATGGTAGGCTACTATTCACTAGAAGGCTGACAATCTCTCTCCACTTCTGCCATGCAGCAGAGACTCTCACCTGCACAGCTCATTCAACTCTTCCCTGAGTGTCCAGTAGGTCACCAAGGTAACAAAACTCCTTCACCTCTTTGACAACCTCTCTGTCTTTCTGGATGTTGTCATTGAACTCTTAATATGAACAAGCAGTTTTACTGTTTCAACCAAGCCCTCTAAGATACAGGCAAAGTAAAATATCACCCACTCTTTAAACATGACGCTCTCATCGTGTACCAAGGCAATTTCACTGGTTTTGGATGTCTTGCTGGAAAATACCATATAGAAGTCAATACCAGTGCCCCTCCAGTCCAGAAGAGCCTGAAGAATGTTCCAGTAGCCCTTAAAATGAGACATCAAGCCAAACTAGAAGAGCTAGAAGCCCTGGGCATCATAAATATACCATTTTAATTGGATCATTAATGCACTCTATGTTGACACCAAGAACAAAATCAGAGTTACACTGGCATGCCATGACCTCAATAAAGCCATATTAAGATGTAGATATCAGATGACTACAGAAGTGTGACCTAAAAGAGGAATGCCAAGATATTCAGCATTCATGCATGATGAAATAAGACCTCATAGATGAAACCCTCATGGACCATAACAAGAATATTACCACTTTAATGGAGAGGACAAATGAAGTCAATTTCAAGTTCAACAAGACCAAATTAAGCTCAAAACCATCCATGTGTCCTAGATCGGCCACCTTCTAAAACACCAGGGAGCAATGCTAAAATTTAAAGTTACCACAAATATGCCAAAACCCACCAATGTCAAAACTGTATTAAGACTACTTTGCAGTGTAAATAACCTGCCAAAATTCTTACCTAGGCCATCAGATGCAATTAAACCTCTGAGAAAACTGACACACAAAGATGCTACATTTCAATAGGAATCACCAAACTCTGATCAAATTACAAAGACAACCAAAGGTGATGCAACATAACAATATCCTGTACATGTAATTCCACTTGATTGATCTGAAACCAAGCCAGAAGTGCTTATTGTAATCACATATGGCAGCAGAACACAATACACAATAAATAGTTTTGGAGTCATACAACTGCTTTACCTCTATCCAAGAACACTAAATTATACTTTCTGACAATAGCTTCACAGTGGTCAAGAAAAGCAGGGACTGTATGCTACACCATTGGTAACCCATATTCCATAGATTTCAGTGTCTATTGGAATGTTTAAGTGTAGCTCAGGTATAGGTGGATATCTAATGTTCTCTTTCAATTGGGCATCAAAAATACTGATAAAACCCCAAAAATGTTCTACAAAGTGCTGTCTATTGCTTTGTTAATGCCACAAAATCACCACCTTTTCTTGTACACTTTATTCATCACCATCATCATCATCATCATATTCGGTTTAACGTCCGGTTTACATGCTAGCATGTGTTGGATGATTTCTTGAAATTGACCCTGGTATAATTAAAAAAACATTTATCTACACCATCCTGTCCAACAACCTCTGGTACTTTCTTCTTATCAGAATAGAAATTCTCTTTGCATACAGAAGGGAATACATGAATACTCTCCAACAATATTAAAAAAATACAATTTGAAGCCTTGACTATTGCCAAACATATGCTGAAGTGATATGAAAGAAATCACATTTTACCTGATACACCAGAAAGCCTTATCTTATTTGATAAAAACAGGCCACACAGTCTCTTGAGTTCTCCATTCAGTATGTGTAAAATGACTATGGATTAAAGCCAGAGCCACTTAAGGAAGCTATTTTGGGAGGGAATGGGTAACTTGATACTCAATTACAACTTATTTTTGACTAAAGTTGCCAATTGTCTCCCAAAAAAACACTACTTTTTTCTTGGATTGTTTGGGTTTCTGTCATCAAGAGTCCTTTTTCCTCTGTAAAGCTATGGCACAACCTTATGAAGAACATGTTTAACCTTTGAGCAGTAAAGCCAAGTGCTATTTCAATGTGTCTATGTTTATGCTTATATATGTGTACAGGGGCTCAACTGGTAGATAAACATTACACATGTCTGACCAGCAAATGCCTCTACATGTTGATCATTGATATTTAGTAGTTTTATGGATTTATAATTTCTTCTGGACAGTTTTTACATTGTTTCATTCAGGTGGCCATGCATATACATTGGGCTGTAATATGTTTGCTTTTGTTTTAAATGCTGTACTTGGATTATCACATCAAAAATAAGTAAAGTGATAAAATACTTTTAAAATTTTAAATCAAGAGACTTTTTGAAAATGAAAATCAGATTTAATGGGTAACAATAAATGATTAATATTTTTTTGTTCATTGTGCATGAAGTGACGTCTGTTCACAAAGAACTACAGTGCTGCACCGAATAATGGAAGCATAAACTCTTGGATAAGTGTCCTGGAGAAGCACAGATAGGAGCAAATGCATGAATGGATTGCCGTACAAATAGTTAGACACGACTACTAAATGATCTTTTAAAATGCATGATAGCAGAACGCAAAGAGAAAATAATCCACTTGTTTGAAATTTCATATTTTCTTGGCCATATTGTGGACCATATTTTGAGAAGTGGTCTATGCCTTAGAAACAAAAAGCAAACTCTGTATCTGTAATATGCCATTGGCTAAATGGTGCCATTATAGTTGAAAACGGAGGTTATCTTTAAATTGTTTATTGAATTTGATAAATCTAAATCATGTTATTCTGCAATCAAGAGAATGTTTATTGAGCTCGGCCAGTGTTATTGGCTTTGAAGTCAGGTCTCTCCGCATGGACACCTCATTATTAAGTCTCAGCATGTATGTTTGGATCACGTCAAAACTATCATTGAGGTATGGTACAAAAGGTAAATAAACAACCCAAAGAGAAAGAAAAGGTAAATTACAAAAAATTCAGTTATCCGAGAAAGCTTCCCAAGGGCAGAGCCTCTAGTCGTCCAGGGTTCACAGCCCTTACCACATTACAATTGTTGCAATCTTTTTACCAGCAATAACAGTGTATGTGCTACATTACTTAAATGTTACTAACGAATATCGAAAAAAGTTTAAAATGTTTCGAGTAATTACCGACTTTTTAATGGTTTAAAACGTAAAAGTAAGCTTAGAGTTTATACCTTCTCAGCAGGAATGAAATAACACTCGAAAAATTGGGCTCTTCATCGGCAGCAGGATTGGTGTCTCTCGAGGTGTTACTCCCTGAAATATCTTCATTTTGTTCTCCCTCATCCATATTAGCAGGTCGTCCTTGATTTCTTTCCCTACGAACTCGATTAGAAGACAAGTTTCTCCCAGTTAAACGATTGCCCATAAGGATTCATTGCCAACCCAGTCAAAGAATATTGTCACTGACCTTCCCGACCAGAGATAATTCTTCAGTGTCCTGAGCCAAAATGGCTCTCTTAAGTTCAAAATGAAAGAGTGTTTATCCTCTAACTAATTATTATAAATATCCGGGTAACTTGTAAACAACAAAAAAATCAAATCAATTAAATACACGGACTACATGCCCATCAAAAGCATCATAATTTTGAGGTGAGAAATAGAATCAAATCCTGGGTTTGACCAATTACAATACATGTGCTTCGATGAGTGTTGGGGAATCACAATGTTGACTTCTTATACAAGCCTTAACTTAGAAAAACTGCTTACGTCATATATACTGCATGTACAGCTCAAATGGTTACACGCAAATTCCCCCATGTAGTTCTAAATTTTGTAACTTTCGATGTTTACCAGTATCGTTTCAGTCAACATCACCACAAAGGTTTTTAAAAGATTAAGATGTCAAGGACATCAAAAAAAGATGGCAGCACCAAACGGCTTTTATCTCACAGAACTTTTCTTTCTCGGGAATCTCCAGTTGTTATGGACTGTTGGCTTAGAATATCTAAATGATGCTTCCTTCTCTTAAGTCTTTTTTTGTGTATAGATATTTCATAACACTTGTTGAGAATTAGTTTATCAACGAGGAAGTGGTTATTACAGGAACGTATGAACCGGAGGTCCAGCGGGGTCATGTCCCCCACTTTTTAGCAAACTATCCAAAAGTAGACTGGTTTCAAAATTTTTTCCTTGAAGTTCTCTCATTATGTATTCTGTATGTAGTGTTTCCTTCCAATATTTCAGGTTTTGAGGCAATGCCGCTTTCTGAACGTCGAAAGCGTGAAAGCGAAATGGAGTTAAAAGAGTCAGCATTAGAAGTTGCAAAACTGACAAGTTTCTATGGCCTCAAGAAAATAAACAAAGCAAAAAACGGCAAAGAGGCGAAGAATGGAAAGTCTATCGAAGTAAAGCTACCATCTTAGTACAGATGTCTCCATTGCCAATAACTTACAAATATGTGAATCTCTACATGTTTCCAAGCCCACCTTTACTTTTTCTGTTCCAAAATTGCTGATAACTGATGGTCCAACGTACCCCCTTCTGAATAATAAAGACCTCAGCATACCAACAGTCTCTTGTTCTATAACTGAATTTAACAATGAATCTACCTTTAAAACTAATACGTCTGATGCACAGCAAGCTATGTTGCACAAGACATAAGCCATTCCACCAAGCCCAAAAAGAAATTAACGAAACCTCTGCTAAACAAAGCAACCAGAATGGCGGAAAGCAAAGAGAAAGATTGTGTCCACTGTTAGTTTTTGAGAAATATGATTTCATCGCATAGTGCTTAAAACGAGGCACAATCGCGTGCTATTTTTGTAGAGAAGCGTTGATATCAAATTTGCTTACAATCTGTCACAATGCAGATGACGCACTTGTTTCTCGAAATTTTGCAATTGGAAAAAGTGCCAAGAAAAGCTCCAGAAACATGCTCAGTCTCATAGTCATGCATTAGCTCTATTAAAGTCTAAAGTTAATGTGGGTACAAATTTGGACCAAGAGTACAGCAGAAAACAAGATACTAACAGAATGCTACTTATGAAAAAGCTAAGCAGTTTGCGATTTTTGTGAAGGCAGGGTTTAGCAATCCGAGGAGACAATGACGTGGAAGGAAACCTAATCCAGCTGCTCGAAACCAGAATCGAAGATATCCCAGAATTGAAAGAATGGGTTATCAATAAGAATTAACTGAGTCCAGATATCATAAACGAGCAAATTGAGGAAATGGCATTAACTGTTTTGCGATCTTTAATAGAGGATGTACGGTATAACGGCGGATTGTATGGTTTGATTGCTGATGAGTCAAGTGATATATCAAACAAGGAACAATTGCCATGCGTCTTTCGTTGGGTATCAAAGGAAGTAATAACTGTTCACGAAGATTTTGTTGCAATGTTCCAAATTGATCACCCCGAGGCTAAAACCATATTCGACACATTGAAAGACATAATTTTGTGTTGCACCCTAAAAGTTGAAAATTGCGGATGGTAGTCATGTGACGGAGCAGTAATCATGAGTGGTGATATCATTGGTGTAGGAACAAGGCTACAAGCTGAAAATTCAATTGCACATAGAATTCACAGTGCAAATCACCGACATGATCTTGCTCTCAAAGGTTGGACAAGTGAATGTGATATAGAAAATCATTCTTTAGCATATGCGCAATACCTTGCAGTTTTTATTCACAACTCTCCAAAACGAATTGCGCAATTCAACGAAATTTTAGCTGGCCTTGAAAACGTACTGCCCAACTCGTTGGACAGCACGTGCAAAAAGTATATGTCCTACACTTACAAACTACAAAGCTCCGCACACTACAGAAAAAATAATTGCTAAACAAGGCAGGACAAAAGAAATGCGTGACAAGTCGTCTGGTATAGCCGAGAAGATGACGTTATTCAAAACATATATTGATTTGTGGATGTCACTAAATATTTTCAGTGTCTGAACAATTGGCCTCAACTTTGCAAAGCAGAAGTAATACCGCCCAAAGTACATTGCTTGGGGTTCGTATCATTAATCAGTAACGTGCAGCAGCAAAGAAATGAATTTTCGATATTTTTACGATCAAACATGCTTACCTTTCCTTACCTAACCTAAGTGACGTGTCCTCCAGGACGTTGTCGACCAGGTTCTTCCACTCCTGCCGGCCTCGTGTTGCATGTAGTAGTTCAAGTATGCTTTCCTTGTTGCCCTCATCAACCCATATGTGTACTCTCGTGGTCGTCCTCTGGCTTTGCTTCCATTTGTCAAACCGGTTGTTATCACATTTTCCAGCCTTTCTCTCCTCATTATTTGACCGAAAAATCGAAGTTGTCTTCCCCTGATGTTGTTCATACGGCATCTCTTCTCGCCAATCATCCTCAAGACTTCATCGTTAGATTTTAAGTCAGTCCATGGGATTTTCATCATTTTTCGCCATAACCACATTTCTGTTGCTTCGAGTCTTCTCTTAATTGCTTCAGGTATGGTCCAACTTTCTACACCGTATAGCAGAGCGAAACGTACATGTCATTTTATGAGTCGCTTCCTTGTTTTTGTTGACAGCTTTCTGTTTGTGGCGATCGCTCTCATATTAATAAACTTTGTTTGGCAATACTTATCCTCTTCCTGATCTCAGTCATACATCTTGCATCACTTGTTACTGTACTTCCCAGATATTTGAATCCATTTACTTGATCGACCTGTTTGTCAATACATCTTAACATCACTCTTGGGGGTTGGTTTTGTTTGGTAAAAGCCATAACGTTCGTCTTTTCTGCCTTTATAATTGAGCCTTTCTCTTCACTGTCAGTTTGTACTTTGTTGAAAATTTCTTGTAGCTGTCCGTCTGAATCTGTTATTAGAACAGTATCATCAGCATATCTCAAATTATTAACATTCTTTCCACCGACTCTTACTCTTTTTATTGAAGTCATGCCTCTCATTATTATCTCATCATAAATTGAAAACAAACCTGGTTACACATCCCTGCCTAACTCCTCTGTTGATATCTTGACAGTTTGCAGTTATTCCTCCGGTGTTGACGCAGGCTTTTTGAGCGAAATAAAGGTTCTTTATCAATCTATAATCCTTACCACCGATGCCAATATTCAATATCAAACATGCACAAAAGCAAAAAACATCAAACTGATCAAAGAGCCAGTACTACCACATCACAGAAATATACACGCGCGACTTCAGTATGGTAATACACAGCAGCATCGTTTCACTACTGCGGAATGGTATTATCGAGCTGAATTTTTTCAAGCAATTGATGCGTGCATTTTGAACTTCAAAATCGGTTCGATGCAACATCATATGCACCACTTCAAAATATTGAAGATATTTTGCTGAAGGCCAGTAATGGCAAGTCATTTAAAATTCAATTCAGGATGAGACATCAGATGCGTACAGAAATGAAATAGATTTTCATAACCTTAATGGGGAACTGATGCTTCTTCCTGGTATTTTAAAGTGTGTTTTTGGGGTGTCAAGGAGTTTACATTGATGGATTCAATATTTTCAGTATTTTCAGAAAGGTTCGATGCCAAACACCTTCTCCCAGAGATTACGAAGCTTGCACAAATTTATTTGCTAGTTCCATTGGGTGCAGCTTTAGCTGAAAGATCTCTTTCCCTGCAAAGGCGAATGAAGAGTTACTTGAGAAATAGGATGACACAAGCCAGATACAACAATGTTCTTCTACTTCACATCCACAAAGCAAGAATAGATGGGCTAGATTTTGTGGAAATTGTGAAAGATTTTGTATCGAAAACTGAAAGAAGAAGAAAGTTCTTCGGAAAATTGTGAGCTAATTTTTTAAAACTGCGGTAGAGGACTTTTTATTTAAATCCATATCTTCTAATTGAGAAAAGCAAACATAAGTAATTGATAATATGATAACTTTTACTTTNTATTTTGCTGAAGGCCAGTAATGGCAAGTCATTTAAAATTCAATTCAGGATGAGATATCAGATGCGTACAGAAATGAAATAGATTTTCATAATCTTAATGGGGGACTGATGCTTCTTCCTGGTATTTTAAAGCGTGTTTTTTGGGTGTCAAGGAGTTTACATTGATGGATTCAATATTTTCAGTATTTTCAGAAAGGTTCGATGCCAAACACCTTCTCCCAGAGATTACGAAGCTTGCACAAATTTATTTGCTAGTTCCATTGAGTGCAGCTTTACCTCCTTTTGGATCTACTGATACTGTTGTTGTTACTGCTGAGTTTATAGTACCTGTTTCAAATCTTGTTGACAAGGCATTTCACAATAAGATTTTGAAATTTGACCGGCTGGCTGGAATGAATTACGTCAATTTCTTGGCGATATGCCATGGAATTCACTCTTTAGCAAATCAACGTCCGATGCTGCAACTAAATTCACAGATTGGATACCATGGCACTGAATTTCTTCCGTTAGTAATTCTGAAAGTTTGTTCTTCTGAGGTATCTTCCTCACTGTCTCTTGTTTTCCGCCTTCCTGGAGAGTTTCTAATGTTGTTTCTGTCATCAAGAATGTAGGTGATCCATCTATCTATCCTCGCAAATATCTTCCCGTAAGTCTTCGTTCTGTTATTAGTAATAAGACCTTTGAACAAGTTACCAACAATGCACTGTTAGAATTCTTGCAAAAATTTGGTCACTGCTGGTTTTCAGTCCTGATTTAGAAGATCTCGCTCCAACCGCGATCGTTTGACTGTAATAACAGAAGATACCTACAGGTTTATTGATAAGTGTGGGGAAAAAAGAGCTGTAGCGCTTAATATTTCCAAGATATTGGATAAGGTATGATATGATGTCTTGCCTCATAACGTTCTGTTTATATTTCTGAAGGGTTTTTGGAAATTAGTCCTATTGCGCTTTAGCTGCATTGAAAGAAAACAGCCTTTAATCTTGCAAACTCTCCGTCTTGCACAATCTCTGTAACATATTTTTGTTTGCGTTCCGCATTTTACCATGCCATATATTTTGTAGCTGAGTGATTTTGAAGAGTAGACGTTGAAATATACTTAGTTTGTCTGTTAAAATATCTTACATGGAGTCAAAAAAGACAAACGTATTCTGTCAGACGTTAGTCTACTTTGTATATATTGTTGTTATATGAATAAATGGCTGTTGCTAATTTTGAGCACTTCAAAATTGATTGGAAGAAATTTAAGTTATTAAATGAATTGCACCGATTTCGGGATCCTTTTGAATTTATGTTTTGGGGTCCATTGGAACCATATCAGGACAACAGAAAGCTAGGTGATTGAGGTAATGAATCAGATCTATAGGTAGGGACATCTATATGATATTCATCTTCGCTGATGGTGTAGAGGGTAACCCTGATACAGAACTGGACAAATTTCAGGAATATGTCAGTCCCAGAAAAAACCCAAATGATAGGCTTGTCACAAATTGAGGAAGATAACATTAAAACCAGGTGACATTTATATGAAGAACCTCTGGTTATTAATGATGAACTGTGGCTTCGAGAGTCCCGATCATAACTTGGTTGATGTTTTGTTCGAAAACCACCACGATTCCAAGTCCAACAGAGACACTTGTATGTTGGTAATCAATTGACATCAGCCAAGGCAATTGAAATTTGCCAACAAAGTGTATTGGCTCAAAACCAGGCTAAAATTATTCGTGATGAAGATCCAACTGTGCCAACTGCATATAACAACACCAAAAGTTTAATAAATGAAACAAGACAGACGTCTTAAGATCAAAGGCCAAAACTGTTTCAGTAAAAACAGTGTCGAACAAGCAGTAAAGATCCAACACGATTTCGAATAAAAGAATATGTCTGATGATAAGTTCTTGTTTGTATTGCAAAACACCTATAGATATGTAAATATCACTTTTAAGAAAACTATCCTATATAAATTTTTTAAATAAATAAATAGGCGAAAAACAGTTGCAATAAAATAGAAAGTCATAGTCAGACTACATGAAGTAGAGCAAAGTTGTTTCATCGAGAGAGTAAGGGGACCACCTGAGTGAGTTAGCTCAATGACTGTGGGCATCTGTGGTAAAAAAAATTGAAGCTGCTCAGATCTAGCTGACTTGAATAAAATAATCGAAAGGGAGCATTACCCAGTGAGAAATTTAGAGAAAGTTATATCGTACATACTAAGTACGAAGGTATTCTCAGTATTGGATACTAAACGTGGATTTCTGCAGATAAAATTAGATAAAAAAACCATTTAACACACCACTTGCTAATTTGAAATGGTTCTGGCTTTCATTTGGAATAAAGCGTGCCCCTGAATCATTTCAGTCCATCATGGATTAATGTTACAAGGTATTTCAGGGTCATATGTTAGAATGGATGATAAACCCACTGCAGGCAGTAACAATGAGCTACATGACACGATCTTGCATGAGGTTATCGAACGTGCTACAGCATGTAGTTGGAAATTGAACATGAAGAAATACAATTTCGGATATGGGAAGGGTCATATGTGGGTCAAGGGCTATAAGCAGATCCTAATAAAGTGTCAACTGTCAGAAACATGCCAACGCCGCTCAACAAAAAAAGTTTTGGTTGCTTTCTCAGATTTGTAACATACCTCTCAAAGTGCATTTCAAACTTAAGTGAAGTAGATGCACCACCGAGCCAGTTGTTGAAGGATGAGGTCCTTTTCTACCATTGTTGTCAGGCCCCACAAAGCGTCCAAAAATGCGTTTGAAATTACAGTGGTATAATATTGCAGCTAACTATAAGAAAGAATTTGCTATGAGGTTACCGGACACATTAGCAAGAGCCTATTTTCCAGCTAACACATTGAAAGTTGACAATCTGTTCAACTTCCAATGTTCTAAAACTCACAGTGCCCCAGCTCCACTGAGTCTTTCTTTAACATGATATTATGGCAAGGTGAGAAATATTTGAACACAATACACTCTCTGCAAGAGGGTCTCAAATTCACTATGAAAAATTTAAATCATATTTGTTTTGATAGAAACCTTTTCCATGATACTCGGTTAAGTCGCAGCCAAATGAAAATATGTAGAAAATATTCTTGTTTAAAATTTGACTTTGTTTAATCCAAGACTCCATAACGAGAAAACACAAGTCAAGCCTTATTGTATCAAGAAGAAAAATAAAGAGTGGGCTCAAGACCGATGGTCTTGTTTTGGGACAGGCTGTGTAAAATAACTTAAGGTCACATACAAATTCTTTTAGAGTATAGAGCGGAAAAAATGGAAGTTGAAGGTAAATTCCTTCCAATATTCCTAGGTTGAAGGCAGACCTAGCTCGCTAAATTACTTTAAACTGTTTGATCTGAAATTTTTACCGCGTTTGCGTTCAAGCAATAAACGGTACGCTATTGCCAAATCACAATAGGGACATTGGAGAATATCCTTGTACTTTCCCATGAGATGGATTCAGTTATCAGAAGACTGGTTTCTGAAAATACTAGACACGCGTTGTTTTATTCTATCAATCACTGTTAAGGACATATAGTCTACGTACCTGGCATCGCACCGCACTGGAGCCTTTAAAACAACTATAACTCAGAATAGGGAAAGTCTGATAGCAAATTTTATAAGCCATTTTCACACTAAGAAAGAATCTTTCTTGGTATTAAAATTACTTTGGACTCAATATGTAATACCTTGAAGGAGATCATCGATATACTGTAAAACATTGCATGTCCCAAGTACCTCGTAAGCACCATAGAAATGTTGAGATAGTGAATAATTTGCAGGATATGACCACTTCGTTTTGAACATTATAAAACGTATATAAGATAATGAAAAGTCATTGCCGGTGTTTCTGCTATCAAATACCTTATTACGCGAAATTACGTGTGTCAATTAGAGAATGCCAGTTTTTTCTTCATTATTCTTGCCTTAATTGTGGTAATCCTAAATATTCAATTTCTTAATTTTTGTATATTTCTACAATGGATATAGAA
The DNA here is from genome assembly GCA_003991215.1 of Morbakka virulenta. Taxonomy (NCBI): domain Eukaryota; kingdom Metazoa; phylum Cnidaria; class Cubozoa; order Carybdeida; family Carukiidae; genus Morbakka; species Morbakka virulenta. Next base: position 1,797,207 of record RDPX01000082.1, on the reverse strand, counting down.
AAAAACTGGCAAAGCACACGGTATTTTTAATGTAAAGCAAACATATTTTAAACTTGAAGGTTTTTTTCACAAGTCTATCGTTCTTCACGTTACTCGCCTTTTTCCTCTTCATCGAAAGCGAGGTCTTTTGAAATGTCCTTGTCGTCATCTACTTATGTAGTACAGTTTATACTTTCGACCTTCTCTTTTCAAATGAATAGCTTTTAAGCATCACCCCATGCCACTAACACAACAATCAGGATCTTGAGTCCTCCTTCCTTGAGCTGAGGTCGTTTTGGTCGTTGATCCACCTCCTCACCAGTTATCGAAGCTCCATGGTTAAGAGTATGTCAAATGAAGGATGAGATTTCTGGCGGCATGTAACCAATGGTTGTTAGGGTAATTGTACTAGGCAACAGAGCTTTTCTGTCGACTGCAAATCTATCATGCTGGTTGTTCAGCTCCCTCTTAAAGTCAAGTTTGTTATGTACATTTGGTCTCCAATTCACTGTATTGCTATACACGTGATATCCTTGCAGCCCAGTAGAAAACAGTAAACAGTTGTAGCGGCAGCTATTCTAATAGCCAGCGATATATTTGGAAAATGTACAGTCAAATGTAGTACTCAGCCAGACTGTTCGAATTTGTAAAGCAGAAAAAGTACTCTTTGCATGAGCTGCCACGTGCACAAAATGGTTTCTCGTAAACTGAAATCAAAAATTTGAATGCAAAAACTTTTATTGTTCTTAAAAAAATAAATTCTAAATAGAAAAGTGTTGATTTGGTTAAGGAATTCAAACACGGTCGAAAGTTAAGGGTTTTACACGTTCAACATTCTGACTGTCACGCTTCTTTAAGCATATGAAAATAAATATTTCCAGCAGATAATAATGTAGAAAGAAAATTCAGGATTTTATATGTATTTATTTTAGACCATCGGCTATAGCAAAAGAAGGAACTCTTAATCTGACTGTTCGTAAATTGACTTTTATCACGGAAGAACTTGTTCATCCGGTTGAGCAAACCGTGGGTGCAAAGAAAACACGTGTGTCGTAAGTTGTAATTTGCAAACTATGCTACAGAAAATGGAATGAAAAGTCCTGTGAGAGAATTTTAGAAGAAATATCCTGCATTACACTACACTACTGTACACCTCTGGATGGTTACCTGCAAATCAAAACTACAATGTCAAGATGACAAAATCGTCATTGGGCAGAAGCGAGGTCGACCAACACTTCTGTGTGTTGAAATGGATAACAAGTTGAGAAACATGCTTGTGCATCTACCAACGGCTAGTGTAGATACTTACATTTATTTGGATTTAGACATTTACGTTTTATTTGGATAGGGGGCTAGAAAACAGTTGTTGTAAGACATAGCTTTTAAAGTCTGCACTCATAACATTCCTGATGTGCTTGTATTAAATGCAGCTCAAACTCTATCCAAATATACATAATTGTGACAGAAAAGGATTCCAAGCACGCTTTAGTAGCGGGTGGTGACGACAAGCGTGCGATTACTCTGACACTAGTAGAGTCTTAGTAGTGAGTTGCTTCTTTTGCAGGTTATCGACAAGGGAAAAAGGAAGAGATGTCTGCCGAAAGTACTCCCAAATGATTTTGTTATCTCTTTCAACGAGAAACACTGAAACAATGAAAAGAAAACAATTCGCTTAATTGAAAAACTCGTAAAGCCCTCATCTAAAACACAAAGGCGTAGAACAACAGTGCAAGCGACCAGAAAGCTCTCTTGACTTGGGGCATTTTCAAGGCTCAAGATACAGAAAAATGTCTGGAAAAGTTGGAGGAATCTGGAATTTTACATGTAATCGTGACAGAGAACATGACCCAGTTACTTTAGCTGTTGGATTTCACAAATAATGGTACCTTCAAAAAGATGCATCTACAATCATTTGGTGAATACTTTACGCCTGAAAATTGCAAGGAGCTGATCAATGACCCCGATCGCGATGTAATAACAATCAAAGTTGACCTTTGGCTGAGCACCCTTAAACCACCACACATTCTTCCTGCAGAGAAGATTTACAACTACCTGAAAACAGAAGAAGGACATAGAACCATCAAGTCCAGGTTTAGAGCAGCTGGCATAACTAACACAGTACAGAAAGGAGAATTTCTTTTCTAAACCCGTATACACTAGGATTGACTATTAATACTGTTAATAACTTTTTTGTTGAACACTTTTGTTGCAATTTTTAAGAACACGCGGTTTATGTTCAAAATTTCTGGAAAAAATTTGGAAAATATGCGCCTGTTATTTTCCAAAATTTTATCATCTGTTTTGAAATACAGACATACTTTTCTTCTGCTTTTGTGATATGAGTCTGCCTGTATGATCAATCCTTAAAATTCAAAATTAATTAAAACATGTCTTAATAAATGTAATGGAAACTGCACTTTTGAGCAAACAAATTCCTTAATTATTGTAACTGGGACACAATTTTTTTCAAAAAATTTATTAATTTTTCATTTCTTCATTAGGTCGTATCCATAATTTCGCGTGATAAATTATGTTAGACCTAGAGGAGCCATGGCGTAATGGTTAGTGCAGTTGTACAGTAACCAAAGGGTTCCCGGTTTGATTCCACGAGTGGGCGAGGGGAATTTGGAGCTTTACAAAAAAGAAAAAACCATTGGCTGGCCTCAGGAAGGGCATCTGGCGAAGAAATTCCTCACTGCCCAAACAAAGTCCCTCTGAAGGGCACCGTCTGAAACATTTTAATAAAGAGTAGGAAAGTTTCAAGTAAATGGTACAATTCCGAAAACATTGTTAGGGATAAAAACTTTGCCATGAAGTGAAAATAGATGGCTGAAGCACATTTTCAACTTCGTCTTCAGCCTTTTAGGAGCCTGGTGCATGAACTCTACCATTATTGTTGGGTGTTTAAAAGGAACCCCAAGTATTCTTTAAGATTTGATCCACTGTTTGGTGGGATTGTGGAATTTTCTGTCACAGGTCTTTTTATAGATAGCAACCATGTTCCTTGTAGTGACAAGAGATTATTGATTACTCAGGAATATTGTGGCATTGCCTACATACTTCGAAATGCACTCCACTTCCTCACAGTCAGGTATTTTTAGCTTGTGCAAATGTTCATTTCCTTAGCAAGTGTTTCAGCTTTCGAGGCACTAAAGCAAAGGCGAAAGAGGACGGCCCTATTTTACTCCACTGAACAAGGAAATTGCCTTACAAAGACAAGGTTTAGACTAGTTTTATAATAAAAAAAGGATCAACTGTGACAGTGACAGATTTAAAAATGGAAGCAAATAGAAGTAGCAACATGATTGAAAACTTTCAAACTGATAAATATTGCAGTATTGAAACAATTTCATTAAAATATGATTATAAAAAATGATAAGAACAGAAGTGAAAGAAATAGGGTTAAATACGAAAGACGAGGAGTTTAGGAGATAATACTCTAGTGGAGTGGGTAGAGTAGTTTAGAAATTTCTTGAATCCGTAGGCCTTAGGATTTGGGCAAAAGGTCAAGAATAGAAATAAAGTAATAAATTACACTGGGGAAACAGTTTTTCATTAACTTTGAGTTGCATTGGATATTTGAACTGATTCTGAAGGAGTTTTAGGCGCTGATTTCAAATCTGAAATTAGTTTTTTTTACAGGCTCTAGTTTTTATGCCATTTAAGGTTAATAAAGTTGTACAAATGTGAACTTGCGTAAACCATGTATAAGCATTTTCACGTCCATAAATATATATATAACTTCTAATATTTTGATCATTGTACTTTTGTTCCAGTTCAAACATGGCTTTCGTATAGAGAGATCATTGCATAAACAAGCCCAATGCCTTCTGCTACATATGTGGATGCTACACACTCAATCGTCAGAGACATAACATATCCTTGTTCGTCAAGCTTGACTATAAGGCATATTTTGAAGTTCATCTTGGTGATCAAGACAAGCAATGAGGTTCTTATGTTGTGTGCCACAATTGCGAGGAAATACTTTGAGAATGCATCAAAGGAAAACGCAAAGGTTTGCCTTTTGGAGTTTCAATGATTTGACGTGAACCCACCAACCATGTAGCTGACTGTTATTTCTGCATGGTAAACACAACCGGGTGTTGGGAAGAAAAACCGACATAAGATTACGTATCCGAACATTCCCTCGGCTATTCTGCCAGCTCCACACTCTGAAGAAGATCCTGTTCCAGTTTGCAAAGCCTTGCCTTCATTGGACGATAAAGACATTGGACATGATACAATCCAGCAAGACAGTTGTGACAATCAATTGTCATGCTAGATAAAAGTGTTCACAATCGGAGGACTGTTCTTCAGACACAGAACCTTCTCCAGTCCCCAAGCCTGCTCCTCAGGGTGAACTGAATGATTCAGTGCAGGATTTGGATCTTTCAAGGAAAGTAGCAGAGGTTTTGGCATCAAGATTACAAGGCAAAAATCTTGTTGATCACTTTGTTAAAGTATCATATTTCAGAAATCGTGACCAGCTTTTTGTGACCTTTTCAGAAGATAGACAGTTTGATTACTGCAGACAGAGAAAGTGCGGTAAATAATCTCAAACAGAAAGACTCAACAATGGTCTCAGTATTGCAGAAAGTAAAAATATACAGCACCTTAATATGAAAAAGAAAGTTAAAAGAGAATGCTACAGGAAGGTAAATGTTGAACTAAAAACTGATTTAAACACAGCTGATGATATTGAAGCAATAAACACAATAGCCATTTGTACCATTTGTGACACTGTTTCAATTTAATCGATCGAAATTGATAGTTCCACAAACCTTTTACATGTCCCTGGATGGAGGAGCCCAACAGCAGACTTTCATTACTCCATTTATTAAGAATTAGCGAAATAAGAACCTGCACAGCTGGAATTAGCCAACAAAGCGACGACAATCGGACTAGAGTGTAAAACAGACAGAAAAAAAGGAGGCCAAAATTTTTTAAAGAAAGCTAGGAAAGTAAACATTTGCCTGGCTTTTATTTCTACGTACACGAGAATACCGGGAATACTAGCAAAGCCACATTGGTGACTACAGGGGGCCGGTATAAAAGCCAAAAGAGGAGGTTTCCTAATTGCTGTCCCATACTAAAGCCACTAAAATCATCCTACCAGTAATTATTAATCGAGGGTTCAAAAGATCAGCTTATGTCTATTCTGTAACAAATACGAGGTGTCCACAGACAATCTGGTATCAGGCTGTTCATTTTTAACACCGAAACTATCGAATTAAACATTATTTTTTTGACAAATATTCCAATATTATATTATTTTCTTGAAGAAAACGATTTGGGGTGCAAAAAATTAAAGAGAACGAGTAAAATTCCATTTTTTTTTATCAAAGGCTTTTTTGTTTACACTTGACCAGGCATCAGATTTAGAAAATACAAGTTTTGTAGATTTGCCTTCCCAAAAATTAGATGCCGCTGTTCATAAAGTTCAAGACCAAGTGTGACGATAGATATGTAGTTGTTAAGTTCTTATGATAGGTCGATAGAATAAAACAATAAGTGCCTAGTATTTACAGATTGGATCCAGTGTTATTCGAGTTCAACTAAAGCGAGGATGCAAAGCCATCGACCAAATTATCGATTGCGCTTCGGCTACAGCACAGTACCAATCCAAATGCGGCGAAATTGTCGAGATCTAACAGCTTAAAGTAATTGGCAGAGCTAGATCACCCCTTAACTTTGGAGAATTAAAGGAAGTTCATATTCAACGTTCATCATTTCTGGTTTTCGGACCAAGAAAATTGTATACGTTCTTTTATTTTTCAGATACTAAAAGCTCAAACCCTTGCCCGATAGTCAGTACATGATTCGGAGGTGGACCCAAACGTCGTGAAATGTGGTATGGCCATCGCCGTCAATCGTATCAACACTCTGGGTATACTCTTTTCAAGAAGACTTTAAATGGAATATTTTCTCTTCATGCTGCTGTATCAAACGATCCACCTTCTTATGATGCCTTTGGTCTTGCTATTGCATTTACTGTTGCATAAGTATGACAAAATCTTTTATCTCTGTCATGGTACAAAGACTCCAAAATCCTACTTGGAACATGTAACCTATAACTCAGAGCAAAGTCTAAAAAAATTTCCCTCAGGCTATTATTATGATCATAAAGTATCATGCAGTTTCTTCAAGGTTAGAAAGCGATTTTTACAAGATATTTTTAGGTTATTCAAACCTAAATGCTATTTTTAATGAATATTCTGGAGTATTATTATTCGCAGTGCAAGAGTAAATTAAATATATCAACAGATGGTTAAAAACTCTTTTGTTCTAAAGGAACAAAATATTAATTGGGAAGATTACGTCTGGGATACCAATTTTTTGACAGTTCATGCCACTGATCCTACGCTAATCACGCCCTCAGAAGGTAGTATTGAATAAAGTAAGGACAAAGTAAACCTTACTTTTGAAACCCATTTAAATCAATGCTTTTTAATTAAAAATACGTCAAATAAATTTGTTTTTAACGTACCAATAACACCATACTTAGAACAGGTTAAAATATTTGGCATTAAAATAAAAAAGAAACGCTTTGAAAAATATAGCTTTTAATCCATGTGTATTTAAATTCTTCGCAAAGTGACTGAATAATGTTCAAGTCTCCAAAATTGAATTTCTTCCCAGCACTGTACTATAATAAAAAATTGACATGAAAAACACGATGATAATTTTAGGGTATATTTTTGGATAAATTGCAATTATTTTTATCTGCTCGTTACAATTTTCCGTTACATTAACCCAAATACTACAAATACAGAATGTTACAGTGGGATGGACCCCGCGAATAATGTATCAAAAACAAAAAATGCGTTTTTCTACACAACTACCTTAATAAACAAATAAAAACACACATTCAGATGATATATACACTTTCTCTTTCAGTGTTTTACAGCTAATAGCTGAAGAAAGGTCACAATTGTTTGTTTGAGCTATAACAATATTAACTTGGGGGATGTAAATGCAGAAGAGTAGTCGATAAATTGGGGGCCAAAATTGCAAAATATTTCCTCGTGATGATAATATGAACTATTGTATTTGATCTGGTTAAAGAGCTGCTACCTGTAAATCACTGAAAGAACAAGTTTATACCCTCTTCTTTATATCCTTAAAATATATTTTTAAGAATCATATTGTATCAAGTTTCCTAAATACATTAAATTGTAATGGTCAGTAAGTACTAGAACCATTTTTGTCCATTATAATAGTTATACTTTTAAAGAAGACAAAAGCAAATTAACAAGGATCTTATGCATTATTATTTCACTATTTCTATCCTAAAACAACATTAACAAACTATTGTGCCGCGGCAAAAATTACTAGCGTGGCAGAAATGACAGTAACGTCACAATATTGATTCGACCAATGGCAGCCTGGGGATACATCCTTTCTGTTGAATTGATTAGCGACGTATATCCATTTTGAAATCCTATTGTTTTCATAACCGGGGGTAGTCATTCCTGTCATTTCTGCCACTCTAGTCATTCCTGCCACACTACACACGAAAGTTAACCTAAAGCATGAAAGCCGGTAAAACTGTAATCAAAACAATAAAAATAAACAATCATAGAAATGGTGGATATCATCTTCTTGTTCCGAATAAATTCTTACTTTGAAAGCTCGTTCTCTTGCAAGATTTTGAGGTCAACGTTAAGAGTTCAATAGTAATTCAGTTCAAAAGCTGCTGCCCCCGTTTTTTAACAGAAATATTATGATCTCGAGGCTGTGACGTAGCTGTCATTTCTGCAACGCTAGTCATTCCTACCACACTACAAACTATTTCTAATAATGATAAATTCAAAATGATGTATAACATCAGTTCACTAAAAAGTCTACATTTATATTTGATGTTGTAGGGTTTATGACTTAAAAACCGTTATGCATCGATAATTCCTCAAGGTGTCCGATACGTTGCAGCTTTAAATAATTTTCCATTGTTTCTTGGCCCTAACATTTTGTTACTTGTTTACTAGGGTCTCGATGATCTTCTTTGTCCTCTTCGTCTGAATCAAAGTTCTCAAACTCAGCTTTCTTAAATTTATCTAATTTGATGTAAGTCTAAGCAACGGTAAAATGAAAAATAGAAAATAATATCTCTCATTATTGTTTATGATCAATACGATAAAAGCAAGTACAAACAAAAGTCCACAGTATTGTATGCTTCAGTATAGCTTTCCTGTGTGTTTCCATTATGATTATGGCATTTTATCGTAACACAAAACCCATGTATGACACAATAACTATTCTACGAATTTTGGTCTTTTAAAAAACAAAATCATCTAAATGATTATGGTGGATAGAAGTAAGCGTGACTAAACGTTTACTCTCTGTAGACATTAGTTGCAAAACTAGATTTTTTTCAACTGTCTTCCTGACACCTGTCATGACCCGAAAAATTACCTTCATATGTATACATCTTACATTATTTTTTCTCCTTTATTATTCAACTTCACTGTAGCTTTTAACCTGGGAAAGATCAATCTTTTTTTCCCATTTTACTCTACATTATGATATATGTGATGAACATAACGCTGAATAGTTGCTGGTTTCCAGCACTTATACACCATAGACTCATTTAAAGATTTTATCACTTAAGAAGCTGAAGGGTGGGTAACGTGCAGTCGGATGTAAACAATTTGAAGATCCAATGTCCTCAATGATTCATAGATATGCTCAGGACATAGTTTTCAAAAACCGAATTGTACATTACACATCAATTGTCTTTTAACATCAATCAGCATTAAGGATGCCACACTAATCTCATTGATAGGGGTCAAAACGTTTCCTGGAAATAAGCACACAGCTCTGAAAGTTCTATCTGGAATATGATTTAACTTTTTATTAAATTTATCCAGCTGGAAGAGCCGTTTTCCAATCATCGCCTTGTGATTGAAATTAACTTGGTGTCTGATTTTCTCTTTTTAAAGCGGTACGGAGGCCAGAGACTGACACACGCCAAGCCATCAACAATTATACAAAAATGAACAAAGTAACTGAAGACACGTTATGTGAACTCTGGACATTTTTGTTGCATGGACTCCCAAAAAGGTCACGTGATTATAACAAAGAACAAGATAAACCTCAATCAAACTTACTTTCGGGCTTAGGTTTCACAACGAAGAATGCAGATTTCACTTACAACATTGGACTTAAACATATGTCTAGATTTAGTTTTCTTTCTTTGTTTTAAAATATATAAATTAAAATAGGCATTAATTAAGAAAGTACCTAGAATATTCATAAACCACAACAACAATAACCACTACTACCACCATAACTACTACCAGCACAACAATTATTAGGACAACTAACACTACTATCATTCTTTACTATTACTACTACTACTATCACTACTACTACTACTACTACTACTACTACTACTTCTACTACTACTACTACTACTACTACTATCACTACTACCACCAGAACTAGAATTACTACTTCTCTATAATGCTCATTTTTAAGATTATGGATTCAAGCTTTCTTTGGTTAAGTATAAAAAGTTCTATCAATTTTTTATGATAAATCTGTTCTAAAAAGCTACCTATATTTCTCATTCACCTGAACGCTGGCATTGCTAGGTAGAACAAATAATTTGGAAAAGTTAATCGATCCATTTTCTTGAAATGTTATTGTTTTCCCTTTCCAGGTTCATGGCAGAGGCAAATATATTTCAAGTCGGAGCTCCCTTATTATCTGTAAAAGAGACATTTAAATTGTCCTTGCCAAACTAAGACATAAAGCTTAACTAACCAATTTTTTACTTTACAGAGTTACACCTGCTTGAGGAAAGTATAGATTGTTGCATCGTTAGTCAAAAGAGTTGAAATTTACTACATCAATTAAAAAAAAAATAAGCACAATTTGTTGTTAAATTTAGAAACTAGTTCTTATTATATTCTGTACAATTTTTACTCTTGTTCTTTGTGAGTCTTATTTTTTTACTTTACAAACTTTAATTCTAACAGGATCCTTAGTGATAGTAGTAACTTGGTTATCCGGTATAAAGACGGTGTATGACAATTAGACATGCTTTTATGAAATCAAACACCGGGTAACTACCAGTTAACTGGGGCGAGAGAAGTTTTCTACTGAGTGTATAAAGGTAAAGGAGAAAATTGTTTTATTTAAATACTCAAGGCTCGCCTTAAAATGTGAGCTGTGTCGTTCAAAACAATCTTTTGAACTTCTTGAAGAGATGATCTACCTGAAAGTTGCTCTAGAAAATCCTGAATACCCCTTTTTTTATAAGTCCTGATGCTTCGACTACTACAGGCAAAAAAATTTTGTCTCCAAGTGCCACATTTTCTAAACTTCAATTTTTAGATCTTTATACCTATCAGATGATACAATCATATCCATAAAGAAATAGGTGATGTTTTTCTTATCTTGGATCACAATGTCAGGTCGATTTGCCTGAATTGTTCGATCTCTTGGGATAGGGGAGTCCAGTAGGGTAGCAACTTCCTTGCATTCGGTGACTGACTCGGGGGTGGTGCTCGTACCTGTTTGTGTTGGTTTCTATTGAGTACTCTTTGCATATTTTCCAATGCAAGTTTTGACCGACCTGTCATGCCTGTTGCTATGCTCCTTTGATGTTAATATTCAGCATTCAGAGACAAGTTGATCAATAGATTCAAGCTTTTCCTCGCAAAACCTGCATTTGAGTCGACAGCATTATGAAGGACATTTGCTTGGTAATTACAGATGAACAAACGTTGACCCTGTGTGGCAAATATAATACCCTCAGTCTACCATTTCCGTCCAGAGCTGCTCAGCCACTGATGGGTTGCCTTTTCATAAACATCAGCATTTTTGCTTCGCGTCACAAACTGTCCATGGAAAGGTTTATTTTGCCACTTAAACCTAACCCAATAAGAAAAAACACCAGCTGAGGCTCATATTTTTACTCAGGGGTCGAAGAAGTTCCATTAGTGACAATATATGCTTGCAGAGATGCAGACACAAAGAATGGTTATGATAGAGTTCAAACTGATCAATAAGACTGCAAAACTAACTTTTTGCTAATAATGGGTATAGATAAAACAGAGGAGCCGTGGCTTAATGGTTAGTGCAACTGCACCGTAACCAAGAGTTCCGGCTTCAATTCCCCGATCGCGTGACTATGGAACTTCACAACAGAAAAGGCCATTGGTTGGCGTCAGGAAGGGCATCCGGCCAAAAATTCCTCACTGCTAAATCCAAGTCCCTGTGAAGGGCACCGTCTGAGCCCCAGTTACTGGGGAAAAATGACGTTAAAAAACACAACAAAGATAATAGATAAAGTAAAAACCAATAATTGAAACGGACCAAACTGCTTTCATTTCTATGTTTGTCATAGCCGGGAATGGCACTGTGGATAAGCTTCCAGTGCCTATAAAATGCTCCTTATGACGTGCATCTCCAACAGCCTCTGACAATCAAGTCCAACCCCTAGCCTGCTCATGTGGCTTAGCCTCTAAGCCCGGCGGAACTGCTATTACTAATAGGAGAAGGGGCGAAGGCAGGTCTGTGGCGCCTTAAAATCAGATGCTTCAGGCAGATGGTGGCTCGTCAACCTGGTAAGGTAGTCCATCTAGGGGAAGAAAAACCCTGATTTCAAACTTCCAATACCTTGTGGCATACCCAGTCATGGGAAAGGCTTTGGGAGTCAATTCTGAGAAAGAAAATCCGGAGTGGAGCCCCTAAGACAATGTAACGATGCTTTGCATCTCACTCCAGCAACTCCTGTGGCCAACCTGGTGCCAGATGTACTGCTCTGCTTTCCTCTGAATCACACTGGTGAGGCAGAGAGGGAGATTATGGAGTCTGGGTAGCCTTGAGTCTCCATACATCTTGCCCTAGCGAGGGCTCTGTAGCCAGCACAGTCCAACCAATCCAAGAGCTTCCTGCACGCAGAAGGGAGCTGGTCCGCATACTGCCTAAAGATTAAGGACTAAGTCACTATGAAATGCAAACGAAAAGAAGAATGGTTAACGACGTCAGTAGTACTCAGGGTTCAAATCCGAGGACCTCGTTCGGTAGCCGTAGAAGCAGTCAAGGCTGCAGTCCGTCACTAGCATGCTCCGACCATCATCCAATGATCGTGACCCCAACACTCCATAATCTCAGAGCACTAAGATCCAAAATGCACCGAATTGCAATGTGGAACATTAGAACTCTGTGCAAAGAAGGAAAATTGGACAACGTGTTCCTCGAGATGGACAGGCTCGGTCTCAGTGCACTGGGTCTGTGCGAGGTTCGGTGGACTAATGCAGGAAGCGTAAAAAAGGAAGACAAAACCGTTATCTACTCTGGGGATGACCAATACCAGCGTGGAGTAGGCATGATTCTAAACAAGCAATTCTCCAAGGCTGAGGCAGCCGTTTGACCCAAGTCAGATAGAATTCTTTTAGTTAAATTGAAATCTAGTTCAGTTAATGTCAACCTCATTGTGGCATATGCGCCAACGGCTGAATCTGAAGATTCTGAAATAGATACATTCTACGACGAGTTAGAGGATGTATACAATAAAACCAAATCAAATAAGGTCAACATTGTTCCAGGCGACGTTAATGCTAAATTTGGCCAACAAGAGTGGGGAAAAAATCGTCGGTAATTACGGTCTCAGAGCGAAGAACGAGCGGGGAACAAGACTGATTCACTGGTGTGGAGGAAAGCACTTGATAAATTACAAACACATGGCTCATGCGTCACTCGCATTGCAGGTATATCTGGATCCACGCGATCGGGCAAGGAATCAAATTGATTACATTTTGATCAGCAGATGATACAGGTCAGCAGTATCCAAAGTCACAACCTGCCCGGATGCAGATGCTAACAGCGACTATGTCCCCGTTGTTGCGACAATACAGCTTCATCTCAAGACACTGAAAAGGCCAAAGCGTGTCCCCAGGTTCAATCTCGATGCACTCAAAGAAGCTTAAGTCCTCAATAAGTTCTACAAAGCAGCTGTTGAAAGCTTGAAGGAGATCTGTAATCTCGATGACACTCCAGCAAATCAAGGGAACGCTTTGAAGAAAAGTCTGCTCGACGCAGCCAACAAGGACGTTCCAAAGCAACCAAGAAGATGACCATCGAATCACTAGATTACCCAAGAAATGAAAAACCTAAAGGAAGATCGAAGACTAGCAAAAAATGACAGAGAGAGGTACAAAGAGATCAACAAGGAAATCAGACGAAAATGCTGCGAGACCAAAGAAAATTCGTTTGAGTTGAAATGCCAGGAGATCGAAAGGGTAGATCAAAACTCTAGAGAAATGTTTCAAAGAATCAAAGAAAGTACGGGGAAAAATTCGTCGCTTCCATAAAAATGTATAAAGTCTGCAACTGTTAAAGTCATTCACAAACAAGAACAAGTAGCTAAACGGTGGTTGGAGTACCTTAAACAGCTATTCGAGGATAGCAGAATAGAAGAGAAGGATGCTGTTGCACTAACAGATCTCTCTGGTTTACCAATATTGAAGGACAAGGTCAAAACAGAACGTCAATTGATAAAGAAGCACGAATCCTCTGGTCCTGATGAAGTGGTCACAGAAATGTTCAAACCTTTGGGTGAGACAGGGATTGATCTCATGCACAGCACAAGTGAGACACTCGAAGATATGCTGAAGTCAATCTTTATAGCTCTGCCAAAGAAACCAAATACATTAGACTGCGACCAGCACAGGACGATAAGTCTAATGAGCCAATCTCTGAAATTGCTGCTCAGAATTGTACTCAGGCGGTGCCGTTCGAAGATACATCCAGAGATTGCGCAATGCCAGTATCGATTCATGTCAGACAGGGGGGCGAGAAGTGCCATATTCGTAGTCTGCATGCTTAGTGAGAGGTGCATCCAAAATCAACTGATCATCTATTGACTACAAAATAGGGTTTGACCGCGTCCGCCACAAAAACTTTCTCAATCTCCTCAGAAGCATCGGAATTGCCGATAAGAAGTACCGAATCATCTGCAACCTCTATTCACTCTGGCAAGCTGCCATCAAGTTCCAAGATGGGTTGGCGGATCAGACAAAAATCAACCGTGGCGTAAGCCAAGGTTGCGTGATGAGCCCCGACTTTTTCAACCTATACAGCGAGGATATTCTTCGATGCCTTAAGGAATCAGACGACGGAGTTCCAGTCAAGGGTGTTTGTATCAACAACATCAGATACGCTGATAACACTGCTTTGATCGCTGACAGTGAGGAAGGCCTACAAAGGCTACTGAATCTTGTAGAAGTTGCATCCAGGAAAGCTGGACTGGAGATTAACTGCAAGAAGACCCATTCCATGACGATCGCAAAAGAAAAGTCTCCACCATGCAAACTTGTATGCAATGGTCAAAATATTGTTCACGTCGATTCCTTCAACTTCCTTGGGTCCTTGCTGACAAAGAAAGTGCAATAGAGAGATAAAGCGATGTATCACCCTATCAAAGACCAGTTTCGACCAAATGGTCTCAATTCTGAAAGACAGGAAACTCTCAAACCAGCTGAAAGTCAGACTTCTAAAACCCTATGTGTGGTCGGTGCTGCTTTACGGCTGCAAAGCTTGGACTATGAATGCCACTGCAACCAAGAAATTAGAAGCGGCTGAAATGTGGTTCTACAGAAAAATGCTTCGAGTCTCTTACATAGAGCATGAAAATAACGAAATTATTCTGCAAAGGATTGGAAACGAACGCCACCTTATTAAGACCATCATAAAAAGGCAAGCAAGTTCTGTTGACCATGTCATCAGAAAACAACAAATCGAACATCTCTGCTTGTCAGGTAGAATCCCAGGAAAGAAGGCTCGTCGGGGACAGCAGCGGCTGTTCCTTGATAAACTGAAGAAATCTAGGGGCATCAAGGACATAATAGGACTATTTGACGCTGCTAATCGAAGGCAGTTTTCGATTAGCAGCGTCTATTTAGTAATTTTCTATTTAGTAATTTCATACGTCGCCAAACCCGTTTTCGGGTGGCAGTAAGAGTAATCGAATGTTTCCAGCAAGACATAACAGTTCAGAGTTTAATCTTATATAATTTTGAAAATGCGTCAACCCACATCATCATCCTCGAGCATTTTCCAAAGGCTATAACACATCGTTTCAAAATTTGGTCTTCTTGTCGAATCTTCTGCCCAGCAGCTTAGCATAGCATCATATCTGCAAAGTTGAAAAAAAGAACAGTTTTATCAAAATTGTAAAAATTAAAAATAAAATAAAATAAATATAAAACTGAAACTAAGAATAAAAAAATTGAAATGAGAATGAAAATGAAAATAAAAGTGAGAATAAAAACAAAAAAATATAAATGTAAAACATAAACAAATTAAAATTCGAGTAAAAAATTAGCTAAAATAAAAAAAAATAAAATAATTTAACCCTAAAAGTTAAAAGGCATGACCCTATTTCGTCAATTACATCAGTGCTAAGGAATAACAACAGCAATAATATGTTTACATAGCTCTAATTACAATATATGCTATTTCACTTACAGTAAAGATGAACAATGAACTGGTTTTTCCATTCTGTATCCAGTTTCAATAAGCGAAATAACTTGCTTGGATTTAAAACCAGGATAAGGCGAATCACCTGTTAACAGAACAAATACTCATAAATAACTTTTAAGACAGGGATTTCAACTCAGGTAAATAGCCCGAATTTTTCTCCTTCATTTATTCAAATTCAAATATCAAGATTTTCACTCAAAAACGCCGGAATAATCTATTTCTGGTTGATAAAAAATATAGAATACATAAACATACCAAGTACTTGAAATGTAACTTAGAATATATATGAAAATGTTATCTCCTGTACTAATTACATACAGAAAACAACAAGAAAATGATAACAAAGTACATGAAACACTAAAAGGTAGAAGTATCGACACATTTGTAAAGGAAAGATGTTATCTGCAGTTAATAAACTGTGTTGAAGTGGCTTCCAGATTATGGAGTTTTTACTTGCACCGTAAGTATTAAGTCAATCCGTGGTGCTTAATCAAAATTAAGTGGTAAAGAGTGTGGGCTATTCGAGATGGGATTTCAAGAGAAGGAACTTATTCAAAATTTAAACTTCTTAGAAGTAGAGCAAAGCTAACATTGAATATATTTTTAAACAACAAGATCTGCAACTTAAACTACTAATTAAACTGTCGTCAACCCTTTAGTATCAAAATCTTCTATTTCTTCACTGCCTTCGTGATCTTTTAGCAGTTCCACACTATCTCCTATTTCCGCATTATCTTACGTAATTTCCTGGGTTGAGTTTACGCTATCCTCATTTCAATCATAGCTCTGAAGACCTGTAAGAAAGACTTTACACGACCCATGCTTTATGCAGATAACATTTTCATCTTTAGATCCATCAATTTTTCTGCATAAAGTGCATGTTACAAATAGGTTTTTTATCAGTTCTCGTGAATTTTTTTTTGCCGGCAGAAAATACCCATTTCATCACCAATTTTTTTTCAAAGGAGGGAAGACATTTTCCTTTGGCGTTAGTGGGTGGTCAACTCTAGCAAACCACGTGCCATATCTTTCTCTGAGCAACTCTTTCATCGGCGTGTTTCACGATATGTCAGATGCTTAAATATACATTTTACATCCACCAGGTATAGCTTATGGGTTAATACAACCTTTTCCATAGCATTCTTTTCAATTTGTAATCAAGTGATGACAAAATAAATATCAGCTAGATGACGAAGCCAGCCAAAAGTAAATGAATCTTAAACCTCAGCAATATACTACAGCTAGTCTCTCTGTCATCCATCCCAGAAACAGAACAGACAGGAACAGATTGAGAAAGAAATTTTAAGTGTTTTACCTCTCCTTCGGCACTTTTGAATTCAAAAATAGATTTTTAGTCAATCTTTGGATTAGCTGTAAAGCTCACCTACAGCAATAATGTCTTGCATGTTATAATTTATGCT
Source organism: Morbakka virulenta (assembly GCA_003991215.1). Taxonomy (NCBI): domain Eukaryota; kingdom Metazoa; phylum Cnidaria; class Cubozoa; order Carybdeida; family Carukiidae; genus Morbakka; species Morbakka virulenta. The sequence continues at coordinate 1,780,315 of RDPX01000082.1, read as the reverse complement.
TAGATTATGTACGCACATAGTTTATCAAATCGCTTTAATTCCTTTGGAGCTTCTGTTGTTATTCTACGGAACTGTTACCTACATATTCACTCCACTTTTGCACCTACTCACTGCTATTCGTAATGAATATGTTGCTTATACCATTAAAAGAATTTTTCCTCTTCGTTTACTTAGCTTTGCAATTAAACAGATTTTCAGAAGATTTGCAGTCTATTTCCTTACTTTTCTGTTATCCACTGGGTCAATTCTTCTTTTGACCTCTGAACGTAAATGTTTGCTTCCACAAGGACTTGTTTTTCCTTTTTCATCCAAGCCCTTACGGTTTTGGTTACAACAGTAAACTTTCGAGTGGCTGGTGTATTGGGAAATTTTGTAAAAGCATTTGGTTCTAACTTGAAGTTAACAGTGTTAAACAAGGTTGAGCGTTAACTTTCTTTCACGGCGCTCTCACTACTCCAAATCTTACAGCAACACTGGGAGTTGAAACGCTGACTATTCTACCAGCCATTGCCACCGGCAATGTCACATTTATACCAGAAATCTTTAACTAAACAGAAGTACAGAGGTAGCGTAATACAGAATTGCAACTGAGACTGGCATCCTTTGTTGTTTGTAAGTCATTGTTAGTGATGGGCATGGGTAACCTGAGTTGAGCTCCTTTTCGCACAGAAGAAAACGAGGCAATGGGAAAACAACAACTTGAAAATGAAACTAGCTGAAAAACGAGGAAAACAATTTGAAAGCCACTGCACACATGCATTTTGAAACCAATACCTAAATGCATGAATACAGTTACTGCGAAGTTGTGAATAAGGATTGCAAAAAGAAAATAGCTCTCCTAGTGTTCCTGTAGGCCAAGGAAATGGTAAATAACTTTCCAGATAATTTGATTTTAACGATGACAGCCCAAATAGAATTTCACGAACTTGCTAAGAGGAAATGTTATAAAAACGTTCATTGATTTGGAATATTTTCCACAAAATTTATTTTTCTTCTAGGAGGGATCTAATACCCTTAATTGTGGTCAATATTTATAACACTTGGTACACTCTTTACTCAAAACGGGGCACGAAATCAACTTGGATAGTTTTAGTGCCACAAGTTTACCGCTGAGGTTTGGCTGGAAAACAATAAAAGCTGAACTCTGGATTGTCAACATTGCGTTTGCTGCAGTTTACAGCAGCACAACATGCTTTGTTTCTCATTATTTTTCCTTTTAGACTTTCTTTTTTGCCTCAATCCTTACAAAATTTCTTGAAGCATTACACCGGGTGCTTAACGTTGTTTTGATGCTCTCCAAGATGCTGCTCTAAAATGTGACTAAATGATTTTGCTTCAGTTGCAATTCTTAGTTATCCTTCCTCTGTGAGAGTGGTATCACATATATTGGCGCTGGCTACTTGCCTGCTTCTGATCGAAGGTGTTAAAGAGAGGCATTGTTGTAGCAGCTACTGTACAAAGAACTGTACAAGTACAAAAATGGTGTCATTTATTATGTCGATCTCCAAAAGAAGAGTGAAGTGCACACTTGGAAGCCTCTCAAGTGTTCACGAATATTCGATGAATCGCTCAAGTTTAAGTGGTAAGAAAATTGAACAATTTTTTTCTTTAAAGTTGCATCATTTCCTTAAATGAAAGGGTGTGGTGTCCAGATGAGAACTTGGACGCCTGCCTTTGATGAAAAGCTGAGTTGTTACATAAAAATTAGGATGAAGCAAGACTACGATAGTTACGCAATTAGTATCTTCAAAACCAGCAGAAGTTGTGAAAGGAAAAAGCAACTGTCGTTGAGCTTTTGCCGATGTAATTATGATTTCTTATTCAGAAATTCTTAAAGAGCGAAAGCTCTGTGCATAATCATAACAAGGCTTTCCTTTGACTATGCAATAAGAAAACCTTTTAACCAATTGGGCTACTTTTTATGGAAGATTGATTAGGAGTACCAGCAACATATACCATAAAAGGACTCAGAAAATGTATTAATATACTAAAAAAATGAAAGTAATTTATTTATTTCAATTAAAATATAAGTTCTCTTTGCTACAGTTATAGAGTGAACATTGTACGGGATAACCATAAAAGAGAATTTAGGGCAGATCTGTAATTGAAAAGCTTTTGCATTCTTAAAGGTACATGTATTGATGTAGACATATCATAAAAGGGAGGTCTACATTCATAAGATCCGCAAGGTAATAAAGAATGTTCCGTTACCTCTATATTTTTGTTGACATCAGGTGGAAAAGAAAAATAGTGACAGCTCGAACAGCCAGTCAGTTTTGGTTTAGGATAATAAAACTGATGTTAGGCTGTGAAATGTAACAAGAACCAGTTGTACTTAAGGCCTAATATTAACTTCAATAAGTGCCAAGCAGTAAATCACTTACTTAAAATCCAAGGTACTCCTTTTTTAAAGGCTCGCGGACATTACTAGCACTGTGCCTAATTTGACCCTCTTTAAAGAGTATGGTGTTTGTACATGTTTACGAAGAAATATTTCGCATATGGCTGGAACCAAAAGTTTTAACTAATATGCAAACCTTTATACAGAAATGTCTCTTACTTTATTAAGGGGTAGACCTATATGTAAAGAAGAAAAATAGTTAAAGTATCTCTCATATCAGAATCACTATTAATATATTAAGTAAACAGCTAAGAAAAGGGTCAATTGTAATATTTTATCTTCCTATTTTTCATTTGTTTATTACCTTGTTGCCTCCCAGGCTGTGTAAATAAATATAGAGATAGCTCGAACGTAAGTGATCGCCAAATAATGTAAGACAAGAGCTTTTCCACCTAGTGCGTTTCAATTTTTGAAACAGTATGGCACAGTTCAAATTGCTAGCTGCGTTGTCACACTGTAACAACGTAGCTGGCAAGTAAAGACAGCGTATGTGAGGTTTTCCTGTTATAAAGATCACAAGGTAATCAATTATTTGTTATTATTTCACATTTTCTTTGCATTTTAAGCTCCAGAATAGGATGATTTAATTCTAGATCTTCATATTAATAAAGTCAGGAAACAATACATGGTATATTTTTCAGCATTTTAATCTTTAATAATTTCCTTTAATAATTTCAATTTTCGCTGAGACATTTTCATTTCTGTTAGAAGGGGAGTTGTGACACACAATGAAAATTACTAAGAAAATGATCAATTTTCAATAACTTTCACAACTTTTCTTTTCAAAATGGGATGAAATATATTAACTTTACTACAAAAACGTACAACAGCCCCTGGTAACGTTCTAAAGCAACTCTAAAGAACAACTTAATTATTCAAACATTGCATGGCTTAGTTGAACATTGTGAGCTCAGCAAAGGGTCTTTCACAAGTAAAGACATGTCCTAATTTTAGACACTTTATTACGAAAACAAATTAAAATTAAATCGATTAAACAATATTTCACAATCGAAAACAAATGAAAGCAATATAAGAAGAAAACAGACAAAAGTTCCCAGACAAATATTTCACTTAACCTAGTAATATAATATTAGAAGTACTTCTAGTTGGATTTAAATATTGCATATCAGGTAGAAATTTAATAATTATATTTGTTCAGGGGTCATCCAATAGGAACCTGTGATAAGGTAAGGCTTTGTAGTCTAATGTTATGATCCTTAAGTGTGATATACATTCTTGTACTTTGAGGGAATATAACACTAACTATGGGAGGATGATATTCATAAAGAAAAGCCTCATCTAATGGGATAAGCGTTATTTCGCAAAAAAATTACTTTACGTCAGCACATCATGTAAATCAAATAGGCCCATCTAAACAACTAGCATGGTAATGTACTTCTACCGTAGACAGTTACAGTTTGGAGGTGACTCTCTGAACTTCAAGGTGTGTTTAAAACAAACCTTTCTACCACCCACTTTGCATCAGCAAATCAGAAAGAGGTCTCTTCACCTTCTTTTCATCTATTTACTTTTTGATCCTATCCAGGATGACATAAACTGCATTGTCTAATAAAGTACATGAAACAGTGTAACTGCATGGACTGCCATAACTTTCATAACATGAAAATGGCTCCTTCAGTGACAGAAAAATATCCAACAGATTAATAGGTAGTAGCTAGATCCTTTGGGAAATCCTGAAGCATTTTGACCACTTACAACTTTTAAAAAACAATTCATGGCAAAGAAAGTGCATGCTATAAACAAAATTAGCCATTTTTCATTTATTTCCCATTTGACTTTAATCTTACTCAACAACGCAAGTTTCAAGCACCTTCCCACGGAATTAACACATTTTCCATGCTTTTTCAGATTTCCAACAATTGGTTTAAATCTTTTATGCCAACAGGTGTCCATGTATTTTTGTTGTTTCGCTTCTCTAAAAAATTGACAAAGAAAGCGCAAAGCATTGAATTTTAGATGTAAGAGCTTTATAATGCCACAAGTCGTAAGTGTTTTCTGAGTCTGAGGAAGATACGTTGACGATGTCTTTGCAATCACAAATAAGGATCACCCACAAGGTTTCTTTGAGCATATGAACAGCTTACACTTAAACATCAACGTATAAACATGGAAGAAAAAGAAGAAGAAGGAGAAATACCCTTCCTGAATGTGTGAAGAGGAAAGCAGATTGCAGTATTTCTGTTACTGTCTACAGGAAACAAACTGATCCTGACCTGCACTTCAAAAATGTATTACACCATCCAGTCTCAGCTCGTAATAGTGCCATCACTACTCGGTGTGAAAGAGCAAGAAACACTATTTCGTACCCATATCAACTTAGAAAAGAAGAAAGACATCTTCAGAAGGTTTTCTTATCCAATAGATACCATGCTAAGGATGTCCAGCGTTCCTTACACAGAACCACAAGGACAAATCATGAAGATAAGGAACCTCTGAAATGTACAAGTCTGCCTTATGTGAAGAACACCAGTGAGCACCTGAGATGAACTCTCCGACAACACAGCATTTGATGCTCCTTTTTCACTCAATCAGCATTAAAAAAGATTTTGTCAAAACCAATGTACCTCATTCCACTTGAAGAGAGGAAAAATATAGTTTAAAAACTGAAATGTAAGGACTGTCCTGTCTCGTACATTGGCAAATCAAAGCGTTCATCGAATCGAAGGGAAAAAGAACAACAAGAGAGCTGTTAAAAAAGGTGACACCAAGAACCATGAAAAAGTCAAACACTGCTGGCCACAAGATTACACCTTTGATTGGGAAAATAAAAAAAATTATAGACAAGGAAATCAACTCAACAACAAGAAAATTAAAAGAAATAACCCATTTCCTACAGCTCAGCCATTACATCAACAGTACGTCCTACATCCTTCCAGAAATATTGCTTCCATCACTACAGAATGAAACACAAGAAACACAACATAGGTATGACGCCACTCATCGAAACAACTCAATACAGGTTTGTCCGTGCTGCCAATGTATAAAACTGCCATACCTAGTCATTTCAGTAGCCTGACGATGGGAGAAGCATCTTTCATAACGTAAAAAGGAAATTCAGAAAAAGCTCAAGCCCACAACATGATAAAGCTCTGACATTTATGGTTTCCTCCGAGTCCACAACGTTCAGAATTTTCAACATTGAATTTTGATGCCTTTGCTACAGACAGTAACTCAGTCATGGTTTGAATACCAATGGGACGCAAATATCTACTTGGCTTTGATGTAATTTCTGATTATTCAGTACCAAGTTGTTGCAGCTGACGCCTTTCTGCACAAAATGCTTCAGATGCATAATGAGATCAGAGCCTTCTGCACAATGATGATTATTATTATTTTGAGTTCACTGCTGAGAAATTTATACCTCATAATGCACTGCACTGAACCCCTGTATTTTGTTGAAGTAAGGTAAAATCCAACCTTGCCCTAATTTCACGGTGTTATGTTTTGTTTGCATTTATCTCATGTGGGAGTTGCGCAAGCTTAGAAGTCTTGACATATGTAGAAGAAATATTTGCTCATTTCCTGAAGGCTAAGCAACAAGGTGGAAATATCTATGTGCGGGAGAAAAAAGTACTACAAGAGATTGATTGAGTGGATGGTTGTAGAATTAATCAGATGACCCTAAACGTACACATTTCGTATTTTAATACGAATTCAAGCAAAAATTAATACATTCAACTCATACACAAAGGTAAAAACAATTTTTTTTATTGTTGGTGAGTCAATATTTCTTTTCCTTTTCTACACTAGCTCTCATTGATTGTTAAATATTTTCCCTTGTTTAATCTGCTTCGAGGTTTCTTTTGCATGTCAAGTTTGGCATTCATTTTGAAGAAATATTTACATGACTTGTCAACAGATGTACCAAAAAGCTGAAAATTGATGTCGCAATTCTTCGTTGCCACAACCATCTTTATCCTTGACTGATTTACTTCGTAATTCACCTCCATCCTCCCACTAACATGCTGCATATCAGAAATCGTGGCTACTCAACATACAGAACAAGCTTCTGTCTGGTTTTGTCAACATAACTTAGGATGATCATTGTTGGCAAAGCGATTGAGGTACTTTTACTGAAAGTGTGTTAGAAATGTATACTTGGGCTGGCAGTGATCAGATGTGACTCAGAAATCTCTTCCAAGCACAGCCAGTAACAGACAGGCAACAGTGCCAAAATGGGAACTTCCTCTTAATCTCTTTTTTACTTTTTAGGCTACTAACTAATCAGAATTAGCGACAAGATGTCTGATCTATGTTGAAGTACAGTTAAAGAGGTATTCTCTCCTCCGGGGGGTGGATATCTGATTAAACGGATACAACTGGCTTAAAAATAATTTTTAACGCAATTGAGTGCAGTCAGTAAAGAGGAGTTGGGTGGTGGTTTATAACGAAGGAAGTCCCTGACAATCGCAGTTTACACAATTTAGTTCTTGCATTGTCTGGCAGTCGCTTGCTTCCCGTCATCTTCACGAATAAAGCAAAATCGGAGGAAAATCGGGATTTTCGGGGAAAGATAGAAGAAGAGAAGATTCTCATTTCTTAATATACCTGTTACTTCATTATTAGCAAGCAGCTTTTAAACCACTCTACTACAATAAAAAGTAACAGTGTGTAGAGAGTTAATAATACCTTCGATTGCCTGTTTTCTACTTGACAACGATTATCTTTTAGAAACTTTCATAGCCATTTCTCCTAAGGTAAGGCTGCCCTCCAAGAGATAATCTGTTAGTCAACCCCAATCAGATATTCTCACACGCACACTTTCTATTGTTGCCCCATACATTTATTGATGCCACAAACAAAGGTTTGACCACATTCAATAGAGTTACATTTAATCAATGAGTCGTCCAGATATCTAATTCTTTAGATAAATCTTAAATTTCAGTAAAAGCTAGTAGCTTGAGAAGATTGCTTTCAATTTCTCTTCAAAATTATATTGTTAAGACCTGGATGAGGCAATGTTTTTTACTTTAGTAAGTAAATTAATTTGACAAACACTAAAATCATCCGACATGTACCATGAGAAGTAAGCCAATTTTTCTTTATGCTATCTATCTTTCCCTGTGGTACTTTTGCTTCCTTGCCTTTTGTTATACTGCTTTATCTTTTTTGCCAGTTTTTTCCCTCTGAAACTTGACCTCATTGAAATAACGCTATCTTTTTGCATCTCACTATAGTTTAGGTAGATATTGTTCCACATTTAAATTGCTCTATCATTATTATGTGAGCTGGGAAAAGTAGTGAGTGATAGTTCCCAAATTCTGTTTTAAAAACGGTCATTTAGCTTTTACCTCTCTTCTTAGGTCCATTTTAGCCGATGTCAAGTCGAGGATACACAAAGAGTTTTATAGTAAAACCAAATTTTCTCTGGTTTTACATTATTGCATTGCCTTTGAAATTGCCAAGCACTCACTTCAGTGAAACAAATGAGTTTATGTCATCAACCGGAAACCGGAAACTTTCATTAAAGAAATAGTTTCCTATACTTCAGTACCATACTCATCTGCAGCAAATCATCTTCTGTAACATTTATCTAGCTCTTTTCTCTGACACACCTTCCACTGCTTGTTAACACTTGCTTTCAAGGTAACTAATGAACTTGTCTTCCCCAATCTCTTTTATCTTATATCTAAGTGAACCATCTCTTGTTAGCTGCATTGGGTTTTACTTTTCTACAATTCATTGAAAGCCTTCTCCTTTTACCCTATTTTTTGATTTTATTGATTTTGATTCGTTATTATTAACATTTATATATATAATTTATATATACAGGGTACATATACATAGTATATATATATACATATATATATATATACATTCAAGAAAGTTCTATCAGTCATATCGGATGAGACAGAGGACACATAAACATCAACATGTCCAATGTAAGAGAAGAAGAGTTAAAAATAGCAAAACAGCCTGACTGAAGTAAGCTAAAATTCTACATTGGACCAAAGGAAGGGTAGCTAAGACGTTACCAAATTATGTGAATTACTCGGTTAACATCAACAGTGGTAATTTCTGCACTTCAAACATAGAAGCATAACCAGAATTGTAACGTCTGACAACTGCTAAGTAACAGAGACGAACAACGACACAGATTTGTCGCATTTTGTGTAAAGGATAGTGAACATGAATTTCCTCGACTCAATGTAGAGTTATTGAGGTAATGCTTCACCTTCTGATTATATTACAGGCTGCATAAATCTGCAGAGCATATACCTGTAGTAAAAATGAACACAAAAAGAAAGAACTAAATGTCTATTATGACTTACAGCTTAACGATATTTTGATGATCAGGCAATTATTCTACAAATGCCACTAAGGCTTAAATGCCTGACAAAAAATGTCTTATCAAAGATTACTGAGTTTGTTAGAGTGTACTAAAACACCTCTTAAATGCTAGTTTGTATAAAACAGAGCCTGGCATTGGCCATATGAAGTTTGGAAGAAGTCCAAGGTAATGCAGCCTTTATATTGTAATTGCAAAGAAGTTATTGACTTGCACTTATTGGCAACTTTGCTTTTTGTGTGAAACAAAGGAGGCGTAACTGTTTTTGAAGGGTGCTAATATTTTAGGGTGGTTATAGCTGTATTGGTCGTTATATGCTATATTTTCATCCTGAAATAATCTTGGACAGACATGTGCTGTATTTGTGTTTATGATAATTAATTCTCAATTTTTTACCTAGTGGCATGCAGTTACCGAAAGGATTACTTTTCTTTTCTATGAGAGTAACACATCGCCGCCAACCACAGAAATCCAGTTGTCTGAAGGAAAGAAACGTTACTTTCAGAAGAGGTGGAAAGAACAGAGCACAAATATTGTTTGCATTTGTCGAGAAGCTAATACATGGAAGATAAAGTGGGGAACGATATTTGGCTACAAGTTTGGAAAGTGAACTGAGAATCCTTGGTGTGATTGGACTGACGTGCAATTCTAGGAATACTATAACATCTTCGCAAGCAGAAGCTATTAAAAGGATTTGACCAAAATGTAATACAGTTGTGACAGCTGCATAGAAAATACAAAGGCCAATGAAATGATAATGGAAAAAATACCTGCAATAATAAGATGCATAGTATTTTTGACCACTTTTCGTCAAGAAGGTCGAGTAGTAGGATTTGACGATGTAAGTCTAGACAAATATTTTTTGTGAACAAGGTGATGGTAATTATTTGCCTATTTAAGAAAAGAAATAATTTCTTCTTCAATCATAGGTTGTCATAATCTTTCTTAAAAACTCTTAACATGTCTTCTGTTAAATATTACAGGAGCTCAGCATTGTCATCTGCATTTTGCTTTTATAAGGAAATGACATTTTTGGTTGTTTCATGGCTCCAATAGAAAGAGTCATTTTTCATAGCTGCCAGTGGTATTCTAAATTTTTTTGTTTCCTGCAACCTAACAACAGCTTGTTATGGGTGATTCAAGTAGGTTCTTCACAGCACGCGTCCTGGTAGTGATGTTAATGGGGCAGTTATGTATCCGCTCAGACTGATGTACATCATTTCTCCTTCTTCGGGTTAACCTTACTTCTTTCTTATTTAAATCTTTCAGATTACGTTAACCTCAGGTGTTTGAGAGGGTTGAAGGGGGGCCTTTATGTGGTTACAGAAAATGGATGCATCCGTTTCACCAAGCATAAAATAATGTATAAAAAGGCAACAAAACTCGTAAATACGTTAGTTGTTTTGAAAATAGATAGCATTTGTTCAACTGTAGCAGCAGCTTTCCAGCTACTCTTTCAATTTTGTATTGGCATTTCAAACAATGAAACTTATATATATATATATATATATATATATATATATATATATCTATATCCTGCTATATTCTTTTATGGGTGGGGTTCTCATTGGTAAGGAGGCTGTTTTGTTTTGTTGATACTTTTCATAATGAAAAATTCTTCCTAGCATTTCTTCCAGCTTGGGATTCTCTTTGCTAGAAAAGAAAGTGCATTTTTATCGCTGGTAGAGAGATAAAGCTGATAAAATAGTAAAACATCCATATATTTAGTAACCACATTACTTACCAATAGTGATGATTTCCCAAAGAACAATTCCATAAGACCATCTACGACAAAAGTCATTAAAAGTTAGGTGGCTTTTTATTGCTTTAGTTTCACAAATGAAGTAAGAAACGAAAACTCCAACAGTTCTATCTGAAGTTTACTGCTACGAGATAAAATATGATAAAGGTGAAACTTTTATCCCAAAAGATTCAAAATTGATTTATTTATGTTAGATATCAATACACTGTAACATAACCCCAAATTACCATCTCTGAGAAGATACCCTCTGAAACGGGCAATTCTATTCTATTCTAATAAATTATATAATATTACATAACATTATATTATATATATTATATTACATTATATTATATTACATTATATTATATTATATTGTATTGTATTATATTATATTATATCATATTATATTATATTATATTACATTATATTATATTATATCATATCATATTATATTGTATTATAATAGATATTATAAAACATGATAATTGCTCAGTGTTATTTATCCAAACAGTTTCTATTTAGGCAAGTCAAATATTTAAGAATTGTTTATAGTTTCAAACAGAGGACATTAATATGAATGAAAACTATGGATTTTTAATCAGCCTATCAAACCCAGCTGTGAGCTGTTTATAACCACTTCTAAGTTTTATTTGACCTATCACGAAATACTAACTTGATACTTGGTTTTTACATATAAAATTCCTTAGTATCATGCACAAGGGCAATTCAGGATTTACTGGTTTAAGCTCTACCTCGTTTCAACACTCTCTTAAAATCATTTCTATCCGCTCTGTTTTCAAATTGAGTATCGTCTTCATAAATTGTCTCTTTGGGCACCAAATCTTTTTCATTTTTTGTTGTCCTTCAAATATCTCAGGATGCTCTTGCTATTTCTTCTCAAAACTTTTCTAGGCTCTTAATAACATCATTTTAACTTCTTCTCCGTATTAATCACGTTAGTAAAATTTTAATCTCTAGATTTATAATATGACAAAGCAGTGATATCCCAACAGTCTACTCTGACAACTATTTGAACCTTAACCATGGAATATTTTTTCCTTTAGCTAATTGCTCATGCTTTTGACCCATATAGCAAAACAGGAAAAATGACTTGTTGGTAAATTTTTATTTTCGTTTTGTGATACTATGACATTGTGGCTCGCTTATCGTTTTCCACAGAACATGTTGCTTGTCTATTTCTGTTAAGTACTTTTTGGATGTTTATAAAAGTTTCTTTTTTAGTATCGTACGGTCCTATGCTCACTACAGTTATTTTGCTATTGCATTTACCCTTCACTTATCTTTCAAATACTCAATGTATCCTCCCAGTTTCCTTCCCCTACAACGTTTACACTACCTAGTGCCCTCCTACCTCTCGAATATTTAGTTGGTCACCTAAAATGTTTTCCAAAATACCTTTTTTTACAGCCTTTAATGCCACAATTGAATTTAAACAATGTGTTCTTTTTACAAAAAAACTTCTCTTCTACTACTGACATTAGTTTTACGCAAAAGTTATTACTAAGTTCTTCTAACTTTTGAAAACGTGCTATGGTTACGTAATTCCAGGTATATAGGAAATTATGTAAATTTTGTGTTTTATCATTATCCATAGGATTCAAAGGAAATAACATCGAATTGACTGCTGTAATTGTTCTACTGCTTGGTGACCTAATATAGTTTCTCCTTAAACTAAGGAACATCCCGTAAGATAAAACAGAAGCCGGAAAGCGATATTCCTGGTCTTTGTTCAATCGTCAGAGGAATTTGATATTCGGAGACAGTTTTGGCATGTTTTATAGGCATTCTCTGGTGGCCAAAGTTCATTAGTATAACCCAATCAGGTGGTTCTGTAACTGCAATATTTTACTTTATGCCAGCTCTGTCTGATAATTTTTGTTGGCTGGTGTGCCAGATTTAATAGATATTTCACAGGGGCAGTACTATGGACTAACACTTGGGGCTAACCCATTAATTTGCATCAGAACATTTGTTGGCTGACACTTTGTGAGGCGATGCGAGACATATTAATATAATAGTCCTCTCATCTCACTGATTTAACATGTTTACCTCTTTCAAACCCGTGAAAGTCGAATAAACCATTTATGGTACGGAGCTTGAATATCGCGATTGAAACCACGTTCATTTTGGTCAAAAACTCCTCTGTGCTGTATTGCTTTGATATCAAAAGTTTTTTATCTGGTTTATTTAGATGAGGTCATAAAAATTTGCTCTGAAACACTGTTTCATGAAAGCACTACTTGACTTGACTTACTTAACTTAGTTGCATAACCCTAGTTATCGGGTCCTCGCACATTCCCTTGATACAACTTCATTCCATTTTGCTCGGTCTTTGGCTTTACGTTCAATTGTCAGTAGAGGAATGCCAAGATCACATCGAATTTGGTCTGACCATTTCTTGTGTTGTCTTTCCCGTTTTCTTTTGCCTGGGAATTCTTCTTTATATGATTTTCTCACATGGCTGAAATCATCACGTCTATTCACATCTCCGAACCAGTTCATTCTACGTTTCATGATCATGTCCAAGATGGTATCTTTTGCTCCCAATACTCTTCTAATATCAACCAGCCTAACTCTATCACAGCAGGATTTTCCAACCATTGTTCTTAAGCAGTCATTTTAAAAAACAAGTAGACTTCTTAAATCTTCAGCTTTTAGCGTCCAACATTCAGAGGCGGATATGGCAATGGGGATGATCAATGCCTTGAACAATCTCACTTTGATTGAGTTCGAGATTTCTCTTCTGGACCAGATGTACGACTTCAATCTTCCAAAAGCACTGGTAGCTAGAGCAATTCTCCTTTTAACATCGTCAGAGGTCTCAGGCGCAACTGATCCAAGAAAGACAAAACTACCCACTTTTTCGATCGATTCACCATTGATTTCAATGTTACAAGTCGGATCAGGAGATATTACATTACATTTTCTGGTATTGATTTGGGTGGAAAAACCTATTATCTCTAACAACGTTGAAATAAGCGTAGTGTCATCCGCATATCTCACGTCTATTGATAGGTCTTGCGTAAGATGAAATTCTTGAAGCATTGAGATTTCTTCCATGACAAATTCGAGAAATATGTTGAATAGAG